>JAGKTI010009101.1:6554-31808 GCA_018397915.1 Birgus latro
AAGTCAGTAAGAAGAGAGAGAGAGAGAGAGAGAGAGAGCGCCTAGGAAGGTACGATGGCCATACAGAAACCTAGAAATGTGAAGGGCTGCAATTTACAAGCAATTTCAAAAGCAAGTCGCAGAGGTGTATACTGAGAGGGAGGGACGGAAATAGAAGCGGACTAAATCTGAGGAGAAATGATGATGTGACAAGGAGAGTGATCTGTCTCTCTCTCTCTCTCTCTCTCTCTTCTTACTGACTTCTTTTTTCCCTCCGTAATCTACATAATCCCTCAATCCCTTCAACTCTTTCTGATCCTGAATTTTTCATGCACCTCCCTCAGCATGTAAGTGAGATTTTCCTCAATTTTCTCTCTGTTACAACATCCTCGCACTTTCCTCCCTCTGACGTCATGACAAGGCTGTTGGTGAGAGAGGTTTATGCTGTTTTCTTTGAGTTTTAAGTGGTTTCGACACTCAGAAGCCCTGGTGTAGTGTGGTTTGTGTGGTAATGTGGTGTAGATTGGCTGTGGTGGTGTAAGTGTGAGTAGTTGTGGTGAATTTGGAAGGCAGAGGTGTGGAGGAAGGGGGTTAAGACATGAGTATGATGGTGGGGAGGCTGGGTTTGGTGGTGCTGCGAGTTAAGTGTGGTGTAGTCGGTAGTGAGGGAGGTGGTAGTGAGAGAGGCGGTGTATGGGGTCGTAGCAGCAAGAAAGGCGGTGTATTGTATGCGGTATCGTGGTGGATGTGGTAGAGATCGGCTTAGTTGGTGAGAGGTGGTGTGGTGTAGTGTAGAATGACTTGGTAGTGGTGTGAGTGTGAGCAGTTGTGAATATGGGAGGGAGAGGTGTGGAGGATGGAGGGTTAGGCATGTTTGTGATGGGGTTGGGTGTGGTGGTGCTGTGAGTATGGTTTAGTTGGCAATGTGAGAGGTGGTATTTTGGTACTGATGTGGTACTGTGGTGGGTATGGTAAAGATTGGTTTACCATATCTGAATTTGCAGTTGACACTGTTCTGAACTTCTCTTCAGTTAATTTTGATTATTCACTATATAAACTAAATTATTTAAATATTACCAAATATATCTGTGTAGTTTATAGCTCCCTCAATGCTTCTTCAGAATCCAGCATATCTGACTCCATATCCACACAGTTGGCTAACCTTAACCTCATCCTTAACACTGAAATTACTGTTTTAGGTGATTTTAAAGTTCATAATGTAGAATGGTTAATGCATTCTGCCAGGACTGATGATTCTGGTCTAGAATCCGAGCTGTTTGAATGATCGTTTAATCTCACGCAATTGCTAAAACAACCAGCTAGAATACGTGATAATCCTGACCATAACGCTTATCTCTTGCATCTATTTCTGACAAATAATCTACATCAATACAGGAGAGAAGTATTGCCACCACATGGATCCTCCGACCACTGTCTCATCAAAGCCTCATTAGTCAATTCCCCCAAACCTCCCAGTCCTAAACCTGTCGGGGTGACCAGATGGGACTTTGATAGGGCAGACTGGGATGATTTTAGATATTATCTTGCTGATATTCCATGGCAGTCTTTCTTCTCCTGTGACATTAATTCTACCCAGTCCCACATTAATGACTTAGTACAAGCTGGTATGGATTTGTTCATACCAAGTCAACATTTCACTAAAAGATTGGACTCCCCAAAATGGTTTGATAGCAATTGTGCCAGACCTACAACACAAAAGTTATTAGTATGTAACTCTGACACCTGAATCACTCACTCAATTTAAAATTTAATAGAAACCATACAGAAGCAGTAATAAATGTCGTTAAATCAAACTTTCTTCACAACCAAGCATCCAAATTATTAAACAGTCCTAATGACAACAGTATACAGTATTCTGGTCAACTCTCAATTCATTCCATAATAACTTTAACAAGTCATCACCTTTTCCCCCCACTAAAATCTTCAGACCAGCACTAGAAATGACCCACGTGGGAAAGTAAACATCCTTGCCACTACATCTGCCAGTAATTCTACATTAGAGGATGTCAACCAGAACGTCACTGTACTAGACCTTGACTCTGTAGAAATAGCTCCACTTAACATACACACTAGATATGGAAACTTCATCCTAGACAGCATACCAACAAACAAAGCTCCAGGTCCCGATGGATTTCCTCCAAGTGTTTTGAAAGTGTTCCCCTGAATTGCTCCTGTTCTTGCTAAATTATTCAGATTATGCATGCGTACTTTTCCATTCCCTGATTCTTGGAAAGGAGCCAATATCCACCCGATTCCAAATAAAGGATGTTCCTCTAACCCCTCTGATTACAGACCAACAGCTATCACGTCCCCTTTTAGTAAAGTACTTGACACTGTAATTAATAAGCATATAGTTAAACATCTTGAATCCAACAACTTAATTAGTGATAGACAATATGGTTTTCGCCACGAAAGATCCACTAATGATATACTCATCTGACTAACACCACCTATCAGTCAATTGACTAACATGGAGAAACTCATGAAGTAGCCCTTGATATTTCTGAAGCTTCTGACAGTGTGGCAACATTCCCTGCTATCCAAACTCCCTTACTATGTGTTTTGTTCCTCTGATTTCCTCATATCTCAGCAACTGATAGATAAGAGTTAAAGTAGGTGATGTATATTCCGATTTTCACTCAATGGCATGCCACAGGGATCAGTTCTGGTTCCAAGCTTATTCCTAATTCATATTAATGATCTCTTATCTGTCACCCATAATCCCACCCATTCATATGTAGATGACTCAACACTTCATTGTTCATTCACACTTAAACACCCATTCACAGAGTTCAGTATCTCTAACCCACAACTCGGTACAGCAGTCTCCATAAATCAAGACTTATGTTAGATTACTGAATGGGGACAAAAAAAACATTGTCTCATTTAATGCTAGTAAAAAAATATATATAGTTTTCTAGTAGACAGATATTCCCTGACTGCTATGTTACCTTCAGTGCTACTAATATTCCTAATACTAAACGTACTGACGTTCTTGATGTTTCACTTAGCAATACTCTCAGCTGGACCTCTCATATTAGATCATTTGTTAATACCCCTTCAAAGAAACGTGGATTACTTCAATGACGAGCAGCTAGCTATAATTTATAAGAGTCAATATTGCTCACCCTTGGGGAATGGATGTGGGGAGGTTTCACTAAAACATCCAAACAAAATTCAAAACAAGGCTGTTACAATTGTTGGTAACCTTACAATTGCAAATGAACTACCTCCCCTACAGGTAAGAAGGAATGCCGCCTCCCTTGCATTATTATACAGACACTTTTATGGCAAATGCTCAGACGAAGTTGCATCCACTGTGCCACCTCTCCATACCTTCCACTGTGCTACACGAGCATGTGGTAGCACTGGTGACTGGGCTGTCACACTGCCATATTGCGGAACTTCTGCCTATCAGAATTCATTTATTCTCCGAACTGCATCTCTTTGGAAGTTGCTTCCCCAGAGTGGTTTCTCCCCAAACTTCAATTAACGGCTGTTGAAGTCCAACTGTCACAGATTTTTAATGAACGGAGGACTCCTTTAATCCGGTGTATAGATTATTCTTTTTATTCCTTTGTTTTTCCTTCCTCTGTTCTGTTATTTAAATAAAAAGCTGGTGTGGTGGGGGTTTGTTGAGGTGTAAATAACCATTATACCGGAACAAGCACAGTAAGGCGCACAGCCTCACCCTCCGACTCCTCCCATGAAGGAGCCCCTCCGCTTGGCTCTTGACAGGAACGATGGTCATTCTCCAGCCATGATTCTGTGGCCTTCTCCTTAGTCTCCTCCAATCCAGATTAATGCTGCTGAACGTAGCTACAGTGTCACTGATTGGGAGGCATTAGCAACTCACAGGTCTCTCAAACATTTCAGAGACATAATCAACAGATGTCCAGTGCATATCGAAACCAGTCATCTCTCACTTTGTGACTTATTCAAACGAAATCTTGCCAGTAGTCTAGCACGGTGGTCAGTTATTACCCAAGTCTTCAACCCAGCCTTTGAGTATGTCCCTGGAACAATTATCTAATGTAGCAGCAGATACTCTTTCACATCATGCAACAGTGGCAGTCTCATCACATCAACCAAGTGAAGTTCCTTACACCATTCCAACCATAGTTGTTATCTGTCTTTTAAAGCACTGTGGTCTAAGGCTATTTACTTACTAGAGTCAGATGTTTTGACCTTACCTACACTGCCAGTGCCAACAGATGAGTCCATGTTAGACAATGATGGCTTGTATAGAAAGACAGCCCTTACCAGGAGGGACAAACCTAACAGAGTGGTACGTCACCTCATTGTTCCCACTGATTTGATACCTGCAGTACTCCACATTATGAGGGAATCCATGTTAATGGGGAAATATAAGTCCATGACAAAAACATGTCAATAGGAAAAAAAAATAGGTCCACTGGTTAATAGAGGTCCATCAGAGACACAGGCGGTCAGTGTCAGAAAGAAGGTTCAAGGGGAAAATCAGACTGTGGGATAATACCTCCATGGGGGAAAATATATTCACGTGGATTAAATGGGTCCAAGGGGGAAGTAGTTCCATGGGGAAAATGGGTCCAAGGGGAGAATATTTCCATGGAAGAAACTGAATCAGTGGGATCATATGGCTCACTGCAGGAAACAGTTGTGTGTCGAGATGATTCCTAGAGGGCATAGCCAGAGATGGGTATATTGTTAGTTTTATTTGACTTTTGCTGCAACTACAGTAGACAAATTCCACTAACTTTGACAAGCGCCCAGTACTGAAGTGGTTAATGAATTGGACATGAAACGCCTTTAGTTCGAAAAGCCTTGCCAGAGTCTGAGTAAAGTCGTATGCTGATTACAGTAACATTTTCAAGTACGGCACTGAAGCACAGTAGTAACATTTAATCTTGATACCCATCCACAATTCTGTTTACCCAATGATGGATTTCTCGAACTAAAGGGGTGACTGATAGCCTTGTTTAATCTTTTGCCAATAGCCCTTCAGTACTGAATAAAATCCTCTGGTAAAAGCAAGAGTTGATTAGATCATTAGGTTATCGAGTTGAAGTGGCCAACAGGTAAAACATAAGGCAAAATATTATAGTCTATCAGTCTTGTTATTATCATTAGTAATGGGCGATACCAGTGATTACATTTTGATACAATACTGAATACTTTATTTCACAGTATCGGTTCTACCGATTATTGAAAGTGATATCTAGGTAGTTTCCACTAATACAACCTACTCAATCTGATTAATCACCCCAAAATTTAATAATAACCCTTCAAAGCAGAAGCACAGCAGGATTAATGCATTTCATGACCAATTTAACTTCCACCAGACAAAGTTAGAGGAGGGTGTTATCACTGGGATCACTGAGTGCCCGTCCGTATAGTTGGGCGGCAGGGAGGCTGGCCAAGTGTTGAGATTTCATTTCTGGTGCAGAACTCCGAAAGTATTCACTACAGAGTCATGAAATTTCACATGGTTATGTGTCTTATGGTGGGTGAAGTATTGCCATTTGACAGACAGAATGCTGTGTCTAAAGTTTTTTTTTTCTTTAATGAAAAAGTAAAAAGAAATCTAAAGATTTCAATGCAACCTGCACAAGAAATCTGAAGGGCCCTGGTTACGTGTCCTCAAGGCGTTCTCCTTATGCCAACCTTTACAAGAAAAGACTGTGTGTGGGGGGTGAGGGTCATTAAGGGGTTGGTTAGGTGTGCAGGGAGGTGTGGGGGGGGGTATGTGCTTAGTCAAGTAGGGGGTCTGCAGCAGCATAGCTTTGCCTATGTTTCAAAGAGGGCTCTGAGCCTCAAAACTGAGATTCAATACACCAACAAATCGGAGAATGATCATTTCCCAGTAAAAAGGATGTTTGAAAATGTTTTCAGTTAACAGGAAATCCATCTTTAGTACTCATAGCCGACACCCAGGCCCAGCCATCAATATCGATACTTAAGGCTAGTATCGGAAGTATCCATATTTTGGTATCGATATGTCATCCACTAATCAACACTGAGTACACCATGATTCAGGCAAACTCCTTTTGTATGACGGTCAGTAAAAAAAAAAAAAAATGAAGATGGGAAGCAGCTGGGCTGTACTTGCTTTAAGTATTAGCTTTTAACAATTTCTCAATATGACCATGCCTAAAGTGTTAACTTTTAATTACTTTTTGTTTTAAAGAATGTAGCTACAGTAGGCTACGTTTCAAATACTATTTCTATTTTCCTATGTATATTTCGAGACTTTGGCTGCTTTTTTATCCAATAAACCGTTTATTATTATTATTATTATTATTATTACAACGAGGTGGAAAAGTCAATTTTTTTTATTGCTTTTCAGTAGCGATGCAAACAACTTAGGATATGTCTTCCCTTAGCAAAAGTGGATGGTTTATATTCCAATATCCATTCAGTTACCGCTGGCGTGCAACAATGATCAATCCTGGCTGCAACCCTATTCCCCATTCACATTATTGATCTCTTGTCTGACACCTATAATTCCATTCACTCATATGCTGATGACTCAACTCTTAACAGCGGTCTCCATAAATCAAGAATTAACTAAGATCACTGAATGGGGGGAAAATAACAATGTTTAGGAAAACCAAGTAAATCCAATTTATTAAGGGACAGATATAGCCTGATTCCTGTAATACCTTCTGTGCAACCAGTATTCCTATTTCTAAAAGTATAGACATTCTCGGTATTTGAGTTAACAATATCCTTAGCAGGGCCGCCCACGTTAGATCACTTGCTAGAAATACCTCAAAGAAACTCTGATTATTGTGCAGAATCTGTAACTTCTTTATCGATCAGCAGCTGGCTATAGTTTACAAGAATCATGTGTGCTCTAAGTTCGAATATTGCTCACCTCTCTGGAGCTGATTTGGAGAGGTTGCGCTACTTCTATTTTCCGAAATATTTCTCTCTGGAACCCGATTCCCCAGATTAATTTCCCCACAAACTTCAATCTACAGCAGCTCAAGTTCAACTGGTACAAGTTTTTTAGAACAAAGGACACCTGCAATGGGTGTATAGATTTTTTTTTTTCAAAGTAAGGTGGCTTTCCCTTCCTCTGCTCATATTCTGTAAAAAAAAAAAAAATGTATATAATTTTTAATACATTTTTCCAAGAGCAGCAACGGGATTTTGGGCACACTTTTCCCCGGATTAATTTTGTAGAGCGATGAAGACTGTTGGACAGGTGTTTTCTTACTGTATCCTTGTTTACCCAACAGCAGAAATGGTGACATTGATATAGCATCACATGTTGCTAGTCATTTTCTTAAATAATAAAAACAAGAAGCGGTGCCAATCCCCAGCAAACCAATCCCCAGCAGTCATTTTAGTGCTGACGTATAAACACAACAGGATATCTAGTCAAAGATGTCACATATCAAATTTGGGGTAAATCGGGTGAAAATTGACAATTTTATGCCCACTGGAAATTTTTGGCCCGACCCACCTGACATTGACTCCCCTACCGCTAACTGGGGGGTGACCCCCTTGATGTAATGAGGTATGTTATAGGATGCAGATTTGAAAGATGCACCTTTAGATTTTGGTTTCATGTCGATATGACCAATTTGAAAGGAGTTTTTTAAACTTTTTATTTCTACCTTTTTGGGGCCTACAGTCTAGGCCTTGCCACAATTTGTGCCAAAATTTAATCAGGTGATCAAAGGGTCACAGGCCATCATCCCTGTAATTTTAGTCAAAATCGCACCAGTAATTTTTGCGTAAAGTTGTTAATAGACAGACAGACAAATCGAATGAAAACAATACCCGTTCCCGAGCCCCTCCGGGGCGGGGACGGGTAACAATGGATCTCATCAAAATTTAACTGTCTTCCTCATGAGTCTTGAGGTAGTTTAAAAGCATTAATTTATGCATTCCTATTCTGTAAGAATGCAGTGGATAGAGAGGTCTTCATTTGTCTGCGTTCATCATCGTCACGATCATCATCATCATCATTAGTCTTATATTCATCTAATACTTAGATTACGTAGTATACAGATACAAGTAAAGGAAAACAATAAAGTAGACATATCAACACACCCTCAGGTGAACTGAACCATACGAGTACATCATTCACTCATACAAGACTTGAAAACTGCTGGCTTTATTTCACAAAGAATGGTTGGTTGGTTGTTTTAACGAAACAACTCAGTCTTTGCCAGACTCTAACCAAAGATGGTGGAAGGGTTGAGAGTCAGCTAAAGTGTTGACTGTATAATTATCGAGAACACTAAACGAAAGGTCAAAATCACAGGGCTAGGTCAGAGTTTGATATAGCAAGGCCAGTTTAGTTTTTTATCCAATTTAGACCAAACTTGTTCGGTTGGCAGAAGGGGAAGAACGATGGGATGCGATATTGAAAACAACCAGACAAATGTAAAGGTCACAGGACAATGTCAAACTTTGGCCCGTGTGTCTGTCTGCAAGCAAAATAATTAAAACAGTCTTGATCTGACTGAGACCAAACTTGATGGAACTGCTTTGGATGAGCGAAGAAAAAGAAAAACGCCAAAAGTTATGATCACATAAGAAGGCGCTAATAAACATTTTTAAAAATCCGTAACTAAAAATTTATAGAATGATTCAGGACAATGCAGCGACAAAGGGATTCACTTCTGGGAACAATAAGTAAAAGCTCAGGGTAATAGGAATGGGTCAGAATATGAGGTCACAGGAGGAGTTCACCTCAACCAGTTTTGATTCAATTTCCGTATACGTAACTCCTTCCATGATCCCATCCTCTTCACTCTGACAAGATTTTATTTTTTATTTTTTCACATCCATACACCCCATAATTTTTTTTCGTTTAGTCAGTCTTTCTCCCCCAGCTGCTGTAAATGAACCACAGATTCTCTACCATTCTTGAAACAATCTTGGTTATCAATATTATATGTTCTGTCACTTGTCTTGATGTCCCTGTCATTATTCCTCTGTTTAATGTTCCTTATCCATATCACTCCACAGACTTAATCCACGACTTGTTTTTTTTTTCAGTCAGTTCCATCGCCTTGGTTTCTATATAAAGGTACGGTACAATTGGTCTTTTTTACACTCCAAAATACAGCTTCACTCGTCCCCTTATTTTTCCTCGTATTTTCTACGCATGATGCATTGCACACTCTCCAGTATTTTATATTATTTCTGTATATATATAGCAGGCTTGAAAAGGATATTATTCACACACACACACACACACACACACACACACACACACACACACACACACACACACTATTACACCTCACTCCCTTTCAGACACGTAATTTCACTCACCCCCACACACTTTCAATACTCCCATCGCCTCCCACACAATCTGACTCTGCCACCTCTCCCGCTGTCCACACACTTTCACCCTACAACCCTTCATATCCTCCCACCCATACGAGCCCTCACCCTTCCATGCCTCTCCCTCTCTCACGTTAATGAATTGCGGTGCCAGGGCTAAATTGCTTCCCCGTTTTGCATTTAGTCCTCCGCCACGGTATATGGTTTCCAGTAACTGCCTTGCCCTTAACTTGATACAACCCGCTTTGTGAGTGGAATGGCGGGTTTTCGACTGTCTGCTTATCCCTTTCAGAGTGACTGGTGCATTTGTGTGTTTTACTCAGCCTAAAACCAGAGGCCTTCACAGCTGAAAGAATCCTTGCTGTTTAAGGTTTCTAAGATGTCCTGAATACCCATTTCTTTGCTACTCTTACATCTGATAATTTTATTTAGGATAATACAAGAGGATTTTGTGATGACATAAATCTCTCAGCCAAAGATATACAGTTTCCATGTAATCACTGATTTCTTTTACCGCGGACGTATATAGTTGTAAGCGTTCACACTAGAAAATATGAAACGAGCTCGAGCGAGCTGGCGAGCTAATTTTATTTTCCCTTCTAAAAATACGAGTTTCTTTTTAAAACTTGGATAATGTGCGAGATAACCCAGGTTTTATTCTCAGTGCTGAGTTTTTGGGCTTGTTTCTGCAATATGGTAGCGAATTTTGAGAAGGGACACTTAATAAAAAACCTACTCCTTTTCCGTAAGTTTTCCAGTGATATGCAAAGGTCCGCTGGAGCTTTAAAATTTTCCAAGATATTCTAGGGTTGGTGCTAAATGTGGCGTTTTGATTTTTTGACTTCTTTTCACTAGCACTGGAGTACATTTTGAGAAAAAGTCACTTAAGTAACACTTATTATATTTCCTAAATTCTCCTGGAATATGGGTAGGCCCGAAGTATGTTTAATAATTCACGAAGTACCCTAAGTTTGGTGTTCAGTTAAGCGATTTTTTTTTTTTACCTTTTTTCAGCATTAAGGCGGCGAATTTTAGGAAATGTCACTCAATTAACCCTACTGCTTTTCCAAATGTTTTACAACGATGTGCTAAGGTCCTCTATAATCTTAACAGTTTTCGAGGTATCCCAGATTTGGTGCTCAGTCCCACATTTTTGCACATTTTTCAGCAATATGTTGGCATAATTTGAGAAAGCTACTAAAGTAATGCCTATGACTTTTTCATAAGCTTTCCGGTGGCCTGGCTGATTTGCCGTGGGTTACATAGTCTCCAAAGTAACACAGTTTTGTTGCATTGAAGGTATTCACACCCTACTATTACTGCTTGTCAAGTAATGCTTCCAGTCGTTTGGTTTAGTCTCTGTCTGGAACAATAATGG
Organism: Birgus latro; assembly: GCA_018397915.1. Classification (NCBI taxonomy): domain Eukaryota; kingdom Metazoa; phylum Arthropoda; class Malacostraca; order Decapoda; family Coenobitidae; genus Birgus; species Birgus latro. The sequence continues at coordinate 17,224 of JAGKTI010009101.1, forward strand.
TTACCAGACTTAAGACTTCAGACTTGTGATAGAATCAGGGAGGTGAAAGAAGGGCATACAACCGAGGGTGGAAGAATAAACAGGAGAAAGATGAAACAGTAGGAGATCAAAAGTGTGGGTGCTGTTCCGAGTGCTGTGGTTACGTGCTGTTGAAGTGTCTGAACTACTGTCTCCTCACGTAGGTCATCGTGCCTGCCGGATGTATATCACACGCACTGTAACCTAGATGAGCTTCCACGCCTTAGTCTTCTTCGATCTCCTGTGTTTGCCTCTCTTGTCTGTGCTGCTTTTTGGGAGCGCTCCAATCCCCAAAACACCGAAGATATGCGGTCCTGAATCTCCGGTGGGCATCTTCGGAAATTTCCCTTTTGATGATGACGGGTTCCGGTACCCCTTCTTCTGGAGTCTTTTTGGTGCGCATTTTCAGGAAGCGATTCAGGCTGATGTCTATACATCCAAAGGGGAATCAGTGCCAGCACACTATGATAAGCTGTTTGTGCGTCAGCTTCAGGGCCGCTTTCAGTGTCTTGTTCAGCAGCTTCTTCCTGGTCTTTTTCCTCTTGACTTCCTTCCTCGTGTTCTCACTCCTGTTCCTCTGAGGGACGGCTTTGTTAAAATTGACAGGAATATCGAGCCACATTTGCTGCCTTGGCGTGGTCCTCTGCTTCAGAAGGACTGCAAGAGTTTTCTTCCTCTTGCTCCCTTTTGTCCTCTTGTTTCCGCGGTTGACTGTGAAGCAGCCGGGAGTGACGATGAGATGGAGCCCATTCTCCTGAATGCCTTAGGGAGAAAATCCTGCAGGTCCACGCTGTCGCCGCAAAGAATGCATAAGCAGTTGCGACACACATTTGGATGAAGGTGTTCGAATCTTCCACTTAACCTGGGTCCGGCCTCGGCAGTTGTGAGTTTTGCTGTCGCAGCCGTGAGTTGGCTGTCCCCTTCACTTCCATTTCCCCAGGTCTGGTAACACAAGTTGCCACATATCCCTTGAAGACGGCGAACTACACCTCCTTACCTTCGCCTATTTTTTTCCCCCCTTGCTGGCGCTTTTTTTTTTTTTTTTTGTTTTAATGTTTGTCGGATGTACAATGGGGCCAGAGGGTCTGATGAAGCAGTAACCGCACTTACAAAAGAATCAAACCACTGCACCAGCCGTAAACTCATATTGTCTTGTACTTTTCCAAGAAACCTCAAGAACCCCCCCCCCCCCCCCCCCCTCACTGGGGCGAAAGCTGGGGAAGAGTGATAGGTACGAGAGAGGTGGTACTGACTGGGTGATNCGTTTGGGAGGTTGGTGAGGTTGGTGATTATTAATCGGGTACTGCGGGTATCGTCTATGCAGTGGGTAACAGAGCACAACACTAAAAATATCTCAGGAATTATTAAAGCTTATCTGACCGTGAACCATCAGTGGCCTGCTTGCTGCCTTCCGTCATTCTCCTTTTGAGGTGAGAGGGAGGGAACTGAGTGACATTTATACTTGCATAGCTTTGTTTGGGAGCCACTCTGTCATACCGGTGCCAACACATAAAGGCATAACTCTCTAGCACCTGCACATTGTTGAAAAGCTTATGTAAAAATACCAGGAATTACTAAGTGACCTCGGGAGACCGAGGATGAGATGAAAGGATGGAGTGGAGAGGTAGGCTATATGGGAGACGGGGGTGTAAGCTGGGGGGAGAGCAGCGGAATGGCGGTGGAAAGGGTGACATGGAGGCGATTTGTTTATGTCCACTCCTTGCGGGATTAAGGTGTCTTGCTATAGATAGATAGACTTTTGTCAAAATTTTCCACGAGAGTGGTGAACTGCATAAAAATGGCAGCGTAGATAAATTTACGTAAAAATGCATAAATGCGATGCACATCAATAAACTGGATGCTGAAACATTCCCTGTACGCCGAAACTTTCATATATATTAGACAGCCTATGCTAAGTGGTGAAAAATTATTCTACGATAAGGTTTAGTAGACGATGGATAAAAAAAAAAAAAACTATTTTAGAGATTCCAGTAGCCTATACATTGATTCGAATATTTCGTGAACAAACAAAGAAGGGAACAGATTGTCAGAACCTGTGGATAAAGCATCTTTAGCTCAGGGTTGAATACACAGTTTCGTTGTATTAATAAACTCGACCTTGCCCTAATATCAGGCAGTGGTCTTATAAATTTATGCAATATGAGTGAGAATTTTAGTAATAATATCGTTAAAACATCAGACCGCAAATTACTACGAAAAACATGATTATAAATAGTCCCTGTTCCCTAAAATAAAATAAAAATACTATATGAGAGACGAGATTACCAAAACTAACTGGAATTAGTTACGACAAGTAGATTACACTGATGAAATGTGGGATACAGTCCTTAATAAACTGATGTTTATCAAACTGGAAATGTATCCAGAATTACAAGGAGGAATATTTCCAACAGTTAGTCGAAGTGAATGCTGAAGCATTTTGAAGAAATCATCAATCCTATTAACAAAAAAGGCATATACCAAATATAAATTCAGGGGAAGTAGCAACAGTGGTACTAAAATATTTTAAATAAAGAGATAAATCACGAAAATTGTTTGAGAAACTAAACTATGAGGCAAAGAAGTTCACCTGAAACAAAATACAAAGCACAGGCCCTCTACTAAACATAAACGAAAATCTCGTTCATGATAATGTAATAACAACAGTATTGAATGTCCCCTTATAGAGTGTTGTCACAAGTGAAAACGGCGTAAACATACCAAATCTAACAAGTGTTTCTCCAAATACAAGGTACAGTCGATGCCATCATCAAAGTATTAAAAGACAGTGGCCCTCCCCTCGAGATTACAGCCTGTGGCTGTAGACAGATACATAAAATATCGTATTTTGCCAGACAGTTTTATTGAGGTCCGCGAAAAACATCGAAGTTAACCGCTCCAGTCAGACGATGTAGTCTGCGTTTAATTTTTTCCACAATCATATAATAATACTTTTGCTTGAAAGAGATTTTACGAATTTGAACCTTTAGATAGCCAAAATTAACCTCTTTATTGAAGATCATCCTCAAGTTTAATATACTCGTCCGGAAGTAGCATAAATGTTCCAGAATAAAACTTAATTGAAGGCATTAAAAGGCAGCAACAGCTTCAGCAGCAGCAGCAGTAATAGTAGCTGCAACTCCGGGCTCATCTGAACGTGAACCCAGTGCACTGCAGACCGAGTTTACCCTTCTTCCACAGTCCACCCTCCTCCCTTCAAGATGACAGGGAACAGAATTAGGGATGCTTGTGTAAATATGTAGGCGTCCTTCTTCATTACCATGGCTGAAAGGGCCAACATCCCATATGCAGGAAGGAGAACAGAGAGTAGTGTATGCTCGCCTCCAGCCACTGTGTCAAACATTGGACAGAGGGAGACAAAGGGAGAACCTGAGGATAAGACTGAGGAATGGGGTGGGTGGGATAGATGCGTGAGTGAGGCTCGCGGGATGTAGAGCACCCTGATGATGGAGGACAGGATTATCTGGAAGTAACTCCTTTGTGGTCATCCCCTCCAGGACTGCGGCAACTGTATGTAAATAGACAGACAGGTAGATGCACGGTTTGACAGTTCATGTACGAACACCTTGGGGCTTTAGGGTGGTGGTTCCCAAACTTTTTTCTCTGGGCAGCACTTGCAGAATCAAAAGTATGCTCGCGCCACAACACAACTACAATACAGTATTATCATTAGACGTCCAGGAATTATAAAACAATGCAGCTTTATGAAAGCATTGTTAATGTACAAAATATACAATTTCAGCGAGAAACGTGATGTATTTTTGTTCAATAATCCACGTCATAATTAGGTCTAATTTGAGGCCAAATCTCATCTCCTCATTAACACAAATAAGCCTTTTGTCATGAATTCGCCACATTGTGTTTTTATACAAATTCATGATTTGTATTATTACGGGATCCCACGATGCACTTGTGAAAAACCCAGAAAGATTCGCTCTCTAACCATCCCGTATTTGCACTCAGTTGGGAACAGTTTTTTTCAAAACATTGGTCATTGTATCATAAGTGACAGTTTTTATGTACAGATGTAGTGCTTCACTGAACGAATTACTGCACGCCCATTCTCACGCTTGAGCCTGCTGGCGTGAGAAACATAGCTAGTGAAGTGAGCCACGGGGGGAGATGTCAAGAACAGTGCAGTAGTGAACACCGAAATCCCCGTCTTAGCGACTTGATCGCCCGGTCTCTAGCAGTTCTACGGCCCACGCATCTCCCCACCGAGTTGGTGATAGACAAGCAGTGGACATCACAGCAGTGCATAGTGCAGTGGCCTGTGAAGCAGAAACGCCCAGTATCTTCGCAGCCATGACTCCATTTTCTCCACTGACCACTATTTTCTCCCTTTTCCAGATTTAAGAGTATTAGCTTGCATGACTGAATGAGTGAATTTACTTGACTTGACATTCTGAATTAATTACTTTGAAATTCTTGTAACGTAAGATTTTTTTTGTGTGTGTGTGTGTGTGTGTCCGACTCTGGGCATAGGTTTCATAGCCTGCTATCAAGGCCCAGCAGTCCTCCTACATACCATACACCTCTACATGTCACCACTTCGGCGCTAACACCCACCGTCCATATTGAATACATGCTAGGGCTGTCTCATACAGGACTGGTGTATTGGTATCAGCGGAGGTATTTTTACAACATGTCGGCGGGTCTTCTGATAGATCAGTAAAGCTTGATTTAATGAAATTCAAATCCTTAAACTGTTCCCTGCCCCAGCGGAGATTTGAACCTGGGTGCGTTAGGACTGCAGGCCACCTCTCTATCGATTACGCCACTGCCCCCCCCCATTTATCTTACTGTGATTAAGAAATTTACAGTTCTTCCCTACGAGCTCGATTAAATGTAATAATCATGTGTAATTATTCCATATTGTTTACTTTAATTTACTTGCTTCCATTTTGCACAAACTGTCTTTGATATTATTCACGAGTGGTAGTTAAGCCAGTTCTTTCGTAGTAATCCTTAAAACCGTTTGCGCAAGCTAGGAATTAGCGAAAGCAAGGGCTTGGAATAGTATAAGTTATCAACGAGATCTTCCCAAAGAAAAGTTAATTATTGACTATCAGGGGGCAAGGGTTATTCGTTCTTTCAGAGGCCAGCAGCACTAACGATTCAGCATTCGTGAGTGATTATTCTCTGCTGTGTACTGTTGAAGAGAAAGTTTATAAAGTACCGTAACTCTGAATTTCTCGTCTTACGCCTATGTCCCACCGTCAGGAACTTTCCCACAGCACGCAACGATCCTCATGTCTTCGTGTGTCTCCGCATGTTGTCAGGAGTAACGTGGCGTGACTTACCGATGACGTAGCGCTGACGTGGAGAACTTGGTCATTCTTCGTGGTTCTTGGCGCGCTACGACAGTTTTTGGAATGTTCAAAAATTGTCGGCATGGACACCGACAAGGAGGAGAACGTGACATGTCGTGATGGTAACGTCATTTGTCTTAGCTGTGACTTAGCGTGTCTTAGCTTGTCGTAGGTTGTCGTAGCTTGTCAATAGGTGTGACTTGACGTGTCGTAGCAATGACTCTAATTTTTCAATCACAAAAGGTAATAAGTATTAGGAATCAGCCGGGAATTGGTTTAATAACAATGGTGATTGGGCTACATGTAGGATGTTTATTATGTTCATTAAACAAAGTGAGTGATCGAATCTGAGAGTGGTAGTGTGTATGTGCATGTAGGAGTAGATGAGAATGCTGTGGTGGTCGGGTGAATGATGTTCTCAGCACTTACAAATAACAGTCTTTTGCTATCTCCTAATCTCCCATATTTGCCCCAAACAGCTACTGGACACTTCAGGTACTCCAGCCTCCTATATATAGCCTCGCACCGAAGATCCCGGCCATCGTTGTGTACATAATATGTCCTGATAATATTAGCGGTGACTTAGTGGTAACTTAGCAGTTCCGCAGTGTGTCGCAGCTTGTCGTAGTGTGTCGTGCCGATGTCTTGGCTTGATGTGGAGTCAAAATGACCATTATTTTTTAACTATGGGATGATCGCAGTGTATCGTCAGGATAACGAGATGCTTCCGTAGGGTGTCATGGCATGTCGTTGCAATGTCTCTGTGTGTCTTAGCACTAACGTGACTGTGTCGTGAAAAGGCCGTTTAGGCCAACAGTTTGAGGTATGATTGTGGCATTTCACCAAGATCGTACCTCGAGGGTAAGATCGTGGTGATCGGGTCCGTTCTCGAAAATGAACTTGAATTTGGGACATGGGCTTTAGAGAACTGGAGCCGTAAGCCAGAATAAAGTAAAACTTAATATTTTATTTCATAAGTCGATTCCCTTGTGATAAGTGACCACTTTTCTTTTTCTCGCATAAGTAGTGGAGATAAATGCAATATATTCTTTTCCTCTCAGCAACAGACTGGCGATCTGTAGGCCATTTATTTCATTAAATGGTTATTTATCTCAATATCCTAACCCCCCCATGACACCTTCTGTTTTCTCGTCCTTCACATTTGTCAGAGCTGAAGAACGATGATGCGTCGTGGAGAACTGTAGAAGAATGGATAATGCCGTCGAAACGTGGATACTGTTTCTGGTGCAATCACTGGATTTCCATGTCACTTCCTCCTCCTCATCCAGTATTATATCTGAACCGCTCAAATTCGGAAAGGGATACCTAACCCAGTCGAATTTTTATGAAAGCAACAATGGGAAGTCCTGAACAATCTTTCTACCAGTGTAGCAAGATGTTCCTGTATGATGCCGTACAAATCATTGCTGATGTTAAACCTTTTTAGCAGTGGCGACATTTCGAGGATATGTTCCATCACTTCCGAACCAGAGCTGAAGATAAATATTTTTTAAACCTAGTTAGTATGTCTGTAGTCGTGAGGATATTGTCATTATGGCCTTGCATTCTGTCGCTGGACACATTCAACCGGGAAAAGATATTGGCCAAACATGCCAGCTTTTCATGCCACTCAATCTCATGCACTTGATGGTTCAGTGGGTCCCCTTTTTGTTTAAAAAATGCTCTTAATCTAATTTTAACTTTCAGCATCCAACTTAAAATTTTTCCAGTTAACCTCGTTGTGTCCAATTGGGCATTGTTGTTCAGATTCTGTGACTCCAGAGTTGAGCAAACAGCCGGACACATAGTGGTTTTGTTCGATGAAGGTTGCAATGCGCACAGCCAGACCTGGGACCAACTTCAGCTATAGGGATCTTGCTGACTCCCTGAAAAAAGGATGAGCTAATAATACATCTGGAATTTTCTGTTATATGGGTGACACCAAGTCTTTCACCTTCCCTTTCAGTGATGGAGCTCCATCCATATAGATGCCAACACAAGAAATCCATAAATTCAACATTTTCAAATGATCAGACAATATTTATGTATTGTCCTCTGCTGTGTGTGTAACTCACCGGGTCGGTCAGGATCACTTGATGATAGTGATCGTCATCTTTTACCCTCCCGGAAGGGAGCTGAGAGCTCATATAGTCCGATCTATGGGCAAGGCTGTGACCTTCACACATGCACACACCCATCCCCTAGCACAAGGGGGACAGTAACCACTCACTTCGTCAGTGAAACTTTTCGCAACCTGAGCGAGGTGCGAACTCCCGTCTACCAGATGGCAAGCGAGAACGCTACCAGTGTTTCAATGAACCTTGTTAGAAGAGTTGAAGGATATCTCATGAGAAATCTCATGTTTTTAGAACCAATAGGTCAGGGGTCAAGATCACACGACTGGATCATATGTTGCTCAGCAAAATCAAACTTTAACAGTTTTTATCCAAATCTGACTAAACCGGGGAAAGCGCATAGGATGCTGGAAGAATAAAGCTGTTCAATTTTGAGAACAATTAGTCAAAGGTCAAGGCCACAGCAAGGTCTAAGTTGGACCCGTGTATGCTACTGTCAACAAAGTAACTCAATTTTTTTCCCCCCCGATTTTAGCCAGTCTTGATGGAATGGTTGATGGTCAGAGAAGCAGTAAACTCATTGTTTTAATAATATGCCGAAGGTCAAGGTGACAGAGAGAAGTCAGAATGTTTTATCTGATTTCGCCGAACTTCGTGATACGACTGAAATAATGACAGGAAATAAGACAAGAGTGAAAGGATTTGTTTTGAGAATAAGCAGTCAAATCTCATGGTCACAGGAAAACGCTAAGACCAAGATTACAAAGCAGGGTCAACTCAGTCAGTTCTGATATGATATGAGCCAAATTTAACAGAAATTTTAAGGATCAGGCAACAGCAAAACGATTAAATTATGTGAAAAATCAAAGATCAAGGTCACAAGGCAATATCAAGTTACACCCGCGACTCAGTACATAAACTAAATTACTAAAACAGCTTTGATCTGATTTGGATTTAACTTCGTGCACTGGTTGAGGATCACCCAGAATACTGACATCTTGTTTTCTGTTTTATAACAACTGGTGAATGGTGAAGGTTATCAAATACAGACTAAATTTTGTCGAAGGATTCAAGTTAAAACAAGGACAGGGATATTGGACTCCGATTAAAACATTCAAAGGCCAAATTCGCCGCGGATGGACAAAGATCAAGGTCACTGGACAAAGGCAACTCCAGCAGTTTAGTTCTGATTGGAAACAATATTAGTGGAAGGGTTAACAGCTAGGAAAGCATGAAGGGATCCGATTTTTGTATTAATCTGTCGAAGGTCAAGCCGCTGGGCAGTCAAATATTCATTCCCCTAGACTAAACTGGTGGTCGAGGGTGTCGCACTCTCTGTCGTCTTAGTTATTTAATCTTGCTATTTCCAGATAATTTGATTCAGCATGGGATGGACAGTGGAAGAAATAGATGTATAATTTAACTCATAGGAAGCGGGTGGCGGGTGTTTTAATAGTTTTTGCTGCAACTCCACGATTTTAGGCAAATTATGAAAGGACTCTAACATTAATGGGATTATTAGTGTAATTTTAAACTCTCTACTTCATAAATTCTATCCTCAACAGAATAAACAGTTGGGAGTAAAATGAACAAAGGTGTCGCCTGACTCAACGGGTTCCGTCTACGCTATGGCCAGTAACTCCTTCAGTTCGAGCACCTATTCTTCCAACTCTTTCCCGATATTTGCTTTATACGTGGTACCACTTCAATCAGGGACACAGTTTTTCTTTTATTTCCACTGTCTCCTGACGATTTTATTCAGCATAGTAGAAATTTTTTGTCACGGAAGCCATCCTTGAGACCAGGCAGTTCGCCAGTATCTCACGAGGCACAAAGCTTCCATACAATTTAGAGGAGCATGTTATCAGGGTGTTGATGCTCCGACACTAAGTGCTTTTGTTCTTGTTCAAACTGGAGGGATTACATAGAGTCTTCACAAATCATTTAAGACTATATATCTGGAAGAAGTAAAATTATACTAGAAAAAAAGCACATCATCGCCGTGAAGAGGGTAAGTGTAATCTCTCGTAGTATGATGACATTGGTTTAGTTTTTCATGCCATTCGACGGTTTTATCCAACGAGAGAAATGGATAACACTCGTGGCCAGAGGAAGCCTTTTTAGATGCGGGGACATCTTTCGGAGCGGCCCTATCCGTCCGTCACTAACGATTTCAATACACAAGGTAACTTCACTCCCATAAACTGTGGCCAGAGTGAGTTTAGCGATGCCACACCTCAACATACCCCCTCACACCAGACCACACCACGAGGAACTTCATTAATGCATGGGGTGTCAACTGAAATGTTCTGAAGCTCCCGCATTTTGTTCTATAGTGCTTGTTCATATTATCATTTCTGCTCTCAAACGACTTTACTTAGTTTAGGAGAAAAATTTCGAACTGGAAGGGTTAGATATAGCCTTCATTCCTCCCTTTCATACAGGTCTTTCCCAAACCTAGTGTAATTGTTTGGTAGCAGCAGTAGTAAAATATAACAGTGCATCCTCCTACAGAACTGACTGAAAGACATGTTGACAACGGACCTGAGAAGGTGTGTGGCGCGGAGATGGAGAGTTGGGCCACTGGGAACGGATTGTCTAAACTACATCAAGACTGGCATACAAGAGAAAAATTAGATTCCCTTAAATACTAGCAGCTGGAGGAGTCGCAGGCAGGAAACCATGTAACTTATGTATAAAAAACTGCGGAGTTATCGGTAAGGCAATTTCATTCAGGACTTCCAAAAACAAAAGCGCAAAAAAGAAAGTAAACATTTAACTCCATAAACCAAAGCGCCGCAACGCCTTGTATTGGCATGTTGGTGGAAACTGTGTGGGAGGAAATACTGCCCAAATCTGAAAGTCGTTTTTGCATTCAATAATACCTGCTATATATAAGGATCAGTTGGAATTGGACTGAGGGGAGAGAGAGAGAGTTTGAGGACTGCCAAAAAAAGGAATAAAGACATGAAATTTAAAGGAAATACATCTCTCTCTCTCTCTCTCTCTCTCTCTCTCTCTCTCTCTCTCGTGTCATTTATGTAGTCAGGATATGAGGTCAGTCGTTGGCTCTCTCCCTTCGGTTATTACGTCAACCACGCACCGAACCCTCTCTTAACTTCTTTTACGAGAGAGAGAATGTGTGTGTGTGTGTGTGTGTGTGTGTGTGTGTGTGTGTGTGTGTGTGTATAATAAAAAGGGAGATATACTTTGCTTGTTTGTCTGAATTCACCGGAAACATGGAATAAGCAAGAAGTTATGAGGAGCACGGTACATCCAGGCAGGCGAAGTGCCGAAAAAAGTGGATTTTGGTCACTTGTTTTCCCCTCCTCCCCCCATTGTTAATTGCCTACCTACTGGTCTATTGATAATGTCATCGCATAGCCAAAAGTTTGTACTTTCATCTCCTGTTTAGTTTTTGACTCTAGGTTAAGTAGTTTTTTGGGGGGCAAATATTTGAAAACGGGCCAAAAACCGCTGATTATCCCAGCAGAGTAAGCGGCCGAGCCCTGAGCCCAGGCTTAAGGGGTTAAGCGCGCTACCCTGGCAGCAGCCGATAAGTGTAGTGGAGACTGCCCAAGATCAAGAAGGGGATTTATCTCACTGGGGCCGCTGACCACAATTAAGGAGAGTCGTGCCTCCAGACTGGCTTCATATCAGGAACAGTATAGACTTCTGTTTCGACAGGCATGAGTTTCACTGGGAAGGGACAAGGAGAGCCATGTAAGGGATATCGCTGAGAAGGTGGAAGACCGTTTTCATGCAAATGACCTTCGACCCACCACTGAGCCCTGAAGCTGCACTCCAGACCCACCTCCCAGGTTCACTCTGTTCGGCCAGCAGATGGAGGGCTTGTGTCAGGGGCAAGTGAATGTAGAGCTCATTGAGCTGAGAAGTTTGAGTAGCTGTATATGGACAAACCTCCCACCGGAGAGCTTCCATCAGCAGGTGTAGACCCACTGACTGCTGTCCCACCAATAACAAAGCCATGCATTCTGTAGACTAGATGAAATCAAGATGGCAATGGCAAGGTTGAAAAGTGGTACAGCAGCTGGTGTTTGTGACATCCTAGCAGAACTGATCAAAGCTGGAGGCAAAGCTATGATTAGAGGGTTACATGCAGTCATAGAAAATGTTTGGTCACCCCTGTCTGGAGAGGAAAAGGAGACCAGCATGACTGTAGTAACGAATGGTGTTACAGTATTCAGTGTGCCAGGCAAAGTTCTTGCTCACATTCTTCTGATGCATATCCAGGACCAGTTGCTAAAGTTTCAGAGACCTGAGCAATCCAGATTTACACCCAAGAAGTCTACTGTTCACTGTAACCTAACTCTTCGAGTTCTTGTGGAACGCCGTCTTCAGTTTCCACAAGGTCTTACCATGGTGTTACAGTGTTCAGTGTGCCAGGCAAAGATCTTGCTCATATTCTCCTGATGCGTATCCAGGACCATTTGCTAAAGTTTCAGAGCCCCAAGCAATCCAAATTCACGCCCAAGAAGTCTGTTGTTGACCGTATCCTAGCTCTTTGAGTTCTCGTGGAGTGCCGTCTTCAGTTTCCACAAGGTCTGCTTGCAGCCTATGTCGATCTCAAGAAGGCGTTAGACTCAGTAAATCGGGAGATGATATGGGGATTCCTGTGACACTGTGGGATCGCCGCAGGGGCAATCCGACTGATTGCTGGCTTGTACTCAAACACTGAGAGTGCTGTCAAGTGTGAGGCATGAACATTCTACTTCTTCCCAGTAAGTTCTGGTGGAAGACAGGGATGTGTTCTTGCCCCCACACTTTTCAACACATGTATGGACTGGGCACTGTACCGGGCTGTGAGTCGAAGTCACTGTGGGATAGCAATTGGCAATTTCAGGGTTGCTGACCTTGACTTTGCTGATGATGCAGCTATCCTAGCAGAGTCACTGGAGATACTGCTGAGTGCCCTCAAGGGATTTCACGAGAATGCGAATCCATAGGGATTAAAGGTTGGGCCAACACCAAGGTCCAGGCATTTGGTGGGTTATTTGCTGAAGCAGTTCAGTCTGAGGATATACAAGTCTTGGAAAGATTCGCTTATTTCGGCAGTGTGGTCCATAACGATGGTTCAGACAGTGATATCTCTCATCGCATTAGTTTGAACTACAGGGTTATGAATTCATTTCATTCGGGTATTGGCACTGTCGTTATTTGTGCAGAAGGATGAAAGTTTGGATCTTGAAGGTATGCTCCCTTACTTTATGACTGAAAAATTGACAAAGACACTAAACAGTGACTTGAAGTGGCCAGTTTACTTCTTTGGTACTAAATATCTTCGCAGGCTCATGGGATATCGCTGATACAACCGGGTGTGTAACGAACGCCTACTCTGTGAGACTGAATTGAAGCATATTACCCACATCACACATCAACGCCTACTCCAGCTATATAGGCACGTTACCCGCATTCCTGAGGCTGATCCTGCTCACAGGGTGATCTCTGAATGAGTTAACCCAGGCTGGAGGAGGCCAAGGGGAAGGCCACGTAACTCATGGCTGGAGCAGGTAGATCATTCCTGTCGGGAGATACTTAAGAGGGGAATAAGTCGTTGCCTGGAGGGTTGAACAAAAAGACCCTTGTGGGTGGAGTCGGAGGGTGGGTGAGGCTATGTGCTCCGTGGCATTTTCCCCTTCTTGACTGATTAATTGATTGATAACTGAGAAGGGAGAAAAACTGAGCAGTTGGAAAGAATATTTTAAGGAACTGTTAAACATAAAGAGTGAAAGTAATGCGAGAATGAGTGGCTGGGGAATGGCTGGGAGAAGGAGTGTGATAATAATGGAGGAAGAGATCAGTAGGATGGAAATAGTGCAAGCAATGAAGAAAGTCAAAATGGGGAAAGGCCCAGGAATTGATGGAGTGTGTGGTGAAACAATGAGGGATGGGGTAGACAGTGGTAGAACGAATATGGAAGATGTGCACATTGGCCTGGGAGGAAGCTAGAGACCAGGAGGAATGGAAGTCCGGTATAATTATTCCCCTGTGCAATAGAAAAGGGGAAACATAAGTGTGTGGTAATCATAGGGACATTTCTCTTCTTAGTTTAATAGGCAAAGTATATGGCAGGATACCTACTGATAGAGTTAGGGAAACAACAGAGTAATTAGTAGGAGGAGAATTGGGAGATTTTAGGAAGGGACGAGGCTGTGTAGATCAAATATCTATCCCTAAGTCTTTAGTAGAAAAATTTCTAGAGAAGGAAAGAAGTTGTAAGCGGCCTTCATGGATTTGGGGGGAAAATTTGACAGAGTGAATAGACAAGCAATGTGGAAAATTTTAAGAATATAGTTATGGAGTGAATAGGAATTTTATGAATGCCGTGGAGAGTATGTATGACGGTGCTAATGCTGCAGTGTGTGTGGAAAGTGAATTGAGTGAATTTTTCTATCTGAATGTTAGATTGAAAAAGGGATGTGCCATGTCTCCATAGCTGTTCAATCTGTATACGAATGGGATTATAAAAAAGATACAAGGTAGGGCTGTGGCTACTGGAGCCGCCCTGATGAGAGAGGGCAGCGTTTGGAAACTTCCTCTATTGTTGTTTGCAGATGACACTGTATTGTTAAGTGAAGACGAAGGGGAACTGCAAGGCTTGTGAATGAGTCTGGGAGAGTGTGTATGAAACGGAATCTAATGTTGAACGTTGGGAAGAGTAAAGTGAGAGAAATGAAGTCGCTGAATGTACAGTGAGGTTGGATGATGAGGATTTAGAAAATGTGAGTGCATTAAAGTACTTGGGTAGTGCGTTGAGTTAGGATTGAAGTTTGGAGGATGAAGTGCTTGAACGTGTACAACAAGCGAGAAAAGGGGCTGGTTCTTTGAAAGCCGTGATAAGAAATAGGGAATAAACCATGGTAGTTGAAAAGTATGGAAGTAAAAGTTGGCCCTTGTTGGAAGGACACAAGCCAAAAGTAAGAGCAGTGGAAATGACTTATTTGATAGGAGCATGTGGAGTTACATGGAGAGACTGACTGACAAATGAGGAGGTGAAGGAGCATTGTGGTGTGGATGTCGTTGTGATAGAAAGCGTATGGAGAAATACATTTAGGTGGGTTGGCCATGTGGAGAGGATGGAGAACGAGAGACTGAGGAGGAAAGTGTGTGTGAGCGAAGTGGAGAGGGGGAGAGGGAG
>JAGKTI010009102.1:0-15000 GCA_018397915.1 Birgus latro
AGTCCATCCATCCATCCATTTGTCTTTCAAAATACCAATCTATGCATCCATTTACCTTCCTACCTGCCTGCCTAACTATCCAACCATCTACCCACCCACCCACCCACCTACCTACCTACTTATCCATCCATCCATCCATCTATTTATCTATCTATCCACCCTCTATCCACCCCCACAGTACCTAAACAAGATCGGCGTGGTGTTGGTGATCTCCGGAATACGAGTGTGGACCTCCACGGACCAAATCAGGATGGGTCCAGATCTCAGCGGTATCTTAAACCAGCTGAGTGAATATCGACCCAGGTTCTTAAAGGAGGAGCCGGATCTTCCCAACGACAACTTGGTTATATTCACGTAAGTTTGTGCCTCCTCACCATCCACTCACTTCATGTAGTGATAATAGGTACTCTACAGCATAGCAATTAACAAACGCACACTTTCTCCCTACTGCTGCGCCTCTTAAATTGCTTCCTTCAGGTGACTCTACACTGAGTGACAATCTGAACGGTTTCATGTAACCAAGGTAACCATTTACTAAGTTGGGTGGTAACCATGATCAGATGGACGCCTGGTGGTCCAGTGGGTCGAAATGTCACCCATAAGGATTTACATCAGTCTTGTTTCTCTCTCTCTCTCTCTCTTTCCTTTCAACCACATCACTCACACACTCCTCTAGTCAGCCTCTCACTCTCTGTTCCCTCCACCTTGATCTCGACCCCCCTCTCCTTCTCCTTCCAACTGCTCTCCTAGTCAGTCTCTCATTTCTCTCTAATTTAAACTAACAACGTCTCTTTCTTTGTCCAACAGGAGAGAAGAGAATTTAAGAGGACTCGCAGCGGGGAAGGCGTTCACAAGAGGAATATGCAAGTAAGTAAGAGAGAGAGAGAATTTTCTGATCATTTACTAGATTTCAAAGTACTGTAATAACTTGTACATATACTTCACACGTACAACCAGGATTCTGTCGTGGTGAGGGAGGAGAACACAACAACTACACTACACATTCACAACAAATACCCAGTCATTACAAAAACAAGCACACGACAAGTACAAGACAATACACAACGAATACATTTGCATTTTTTTCGTGGTGCACAGGGGAAACCAAAGAGACATATACAAGACACACTGAGGGTACATACGATACACAAATACAAGATACCCAAGTACACACACGACAAATACACGCCTCTTTCCCTGCGTGGTTCACAGGGACAACCAGGGTTCTGCCGTGGTCAGGGACAGGGACAACAAGGGCGTGCTGGGTCGGGTTGTGGCACACGAACTGGGCCATAACCTGGGCTTCAACCACGACAACGAGGAACCCAACTGCCTGTGCCACGGGGGACAGTGTATCATGCATCCTCAGTCTGTGTGAGTTACTCCTCTGTTTTTTATGACAGGCTAACACGACCTTACCTTTCATAGCCTAGCACAACCTAACATAACCTAACTTAACCTAACCTAACCCAACCTAACCTAATTTAACTTAACCTAACCTAACACAAAGTTACAACTACCATGGGGGGCAGTATATCATGCACTTCGGCCTGTGTGAGTTGACCCCTATTTTATAACTAACAAAATAACTTATCACAACATATAATTAACAAACCTAACCTAATCTTATCTATTTTAACTTAACCTAGCCTAATCTAACCAAAACTATTCTAAACTAACTTACTGATGCCCTTCCAGCCCAGAGCACATGCCTGAACACACCTGGAGCGAGTGCAGCCGCCACGCCCTCACCCGCGCCAGGAGAAGGGATCGCGTGGACTGCCTGAGGAACCTGCCGGAGAAGTTCATTGGAGGGTGCGGCGATGGGGTGGTGCAGGAGGGGCTGGGGGAGCAATGCGACTGTGGGCCCCCTGAGTTCTGCCGTAACAAGTGCTGCGACCCCAACACCTGCCGCCTTGTTGTCAATGCTACCTGTGCCACCGGATCTTGCTGTGATACTGAGGTGGGTGATGGGTTGGGGGAGGGAGGGAGGGCGTCTGTGTAAGGGGTGTTATTTTGTGTGTGTGTGTGAGAGAGAGAGAGAGGAATAAAAAACAATTACCTGATGATTATTATTGCCCCAAGTCCACGGGCATAACTCCTTTCACGCTTCCCCACAGACGTGCACGCCGAAGCCCCCAGGTGAAGTGTGTAGGGTCACGTTGAATGAGTGTGACCTCCCGGAGTATTGTTCAGGTCACTCGGAGGCCTGTCCTGTTGACATCTATAAGATTGATGGGGCGAACTGCAACGGAGGCGAGGTATGTGATTGTTTTTAAAATATTTTTGTCTCTGGTCTTAGGTTCTTTCTTCCTTGCATTAAAAAAAAAAAAATTCAGTTAACGCCATGAGATTTCATTCACCTGAGGGCGATTGAAGGAAACCATAGATTATTATGAGTGTTTTACGGACATCCCATCACATCTACCTTCCTTCCTACCTGCCTGCCACTTTACCTTCCTACTCCCCTGCTTACCTATCTATCTGCCTACCTTAATTTCCTACCTACCTACTTACCAATTTACCTTCTTACCCCACGCTTTCCAATCTATCTGCCTACCTACCTACTTACCTTTTTACCTTCCTACCCCCTGCTAACCTACCTACTGTATTTCCCTACCTACCTAATTACCTACATATCTATCTATCCACCCATCCATCCATCACAGGGTCGGTGCTACAAGGGGTCCTGCTCAAGTCACGACCTCCGCTGCCAGTATGTATATGGTCCCAGTTCCGTCTCGGCCCATGGCAGGTGCTACGCGGAACTCAACCTCAAGGGGAACGGTGGCGGGAACTGCGGATGGACCAAGGGGACCAAGGACCTTAAAACCTGCGGTCCGGGGTGAGTAGGGGGTAGTCTAAGCTAATCTGATACCATCTTACCTTAATTAAACCTAACCTTGACTAAACTAACCAAACCTCACCTAACCTAGCCTAACAAAACCTGGCCTAACCTAAACTAAGCAGACTAAACCTAACCTAACAGTACATCCTAGCTCAACCTAAACTAACCTTGACTAACTTAAACTAACCAAACCTAACCTAGCCTAACTTTATCAAGCTACATCTCAGTAAACTTTGGCTAGAAATTAATGACACTAACTGTTGTTAACTATTAGTATGTCCTTTTCTTTCCTATAAAATTTCCATGATTCTTTTCAATTATCATGGTGTTTTTCTGTCTTTTTTTCCTGTCAGTTTACCGGAGGGTGTGATGGGCTGGGGAGAGTCTTCCTCTTGTTTTCTCTTCTCACACACGGTGGTCAGATCCTAACTTTAATTCAATCGTCCTCCTCCTTCCCACAGTTCCACACGCTGCGGAACCCTCCACTGCGTTCCCCAGTCCACCCCGGAACATCGATTTTCCAAACACTTCTACAACGAAACGGTGTCCTTGGAGGGGAACCCCTGCACGTCCATTACGGCCTCAGAGTATTATCCTTCCTCATACTGGCTTGTGCCTGATGGGGCCTCCTGTGGTGATGGGAAGGTGAGTGTGTGTGTGTGTGTGTGTGTGTGTGTGTGTGTGTGTGTGTGTGTGTGAGAGAGAGAGAGAGAGAGAGAGAGAGAGAGAGAGAGAAACACAAATATACCAGAGTGTGGAGATGGTGGTAGTTGAAGCCAAACAAATCATGTTAATTCTTTCACAAAAATCGTTCCTCAGGGAGTGGGTGTGCTAAACCGACTCTCTGCTACAGGTGTGCATCAACCAGGAGTGCCGGAGTGTGGCTGTGGCTGTGGGTGACTGTGCCGGCGGCTGCTCTGGCCATGGCGTCTGCAACAACCTGCACCACTGCCACTGCCACCCCGGATACGCCCCCCCGGACTGCTCCACTAAGGGCTACGGGGGATCCATTGATAGCAATGTTACGATGGATTACACAGGTGAGTGTTTCCTTT
Source organism: Birgus latro (assembly GCA_018397915.1). NCBI lineage: Eukaryota > Metazoa > Arthropoda > Malacostraca > Decapoda > Coenobitidae > Birgus > Birgus latro. Next base: position 3,904 of record JAGKTI010009102.1, read on the forward strand.
TTGACGTGTACGCTTCTACATATAGACTTAATACCCTGTTTCCTAAGGCCCTGCATTTGTCCTACCTAAAACATGCATTCACATGTCACCACTTTGGCACAAGTACCCAATGTTTCACTGGAGTATGCTACTGATTATTCTCTTATGCTTCTTGTTCTGATGAAAACAGTGATGAAAGTCATAACATTGGTGGTAATTATAATAACTAAACAACATTCCCTCATGCAGACTTAAGCCATTGGATTCGAGCAGCGTGGATTGTGCCTGTTCTGTTGGTGGGCGTGCTGTGTGTGGTGTGCTGCCTGTGGGGTTACCTGCACAAATGGTGGAAGCACAAGGGCCACACTGCCACAGCTGGTGTCCTTCCCTGCTGCGCTGCCTGTCTCGACTCCTGCTGCTGTCCAGTCATGACCACTTCCACGAAATGGCTCATGGCTGTTGGGTCCTCCCGTGCCATGAAGAAAAGGTCTGTGCGAAGCGTTGAGGCAGAGGAGGGTGCAAACGAGGCGATGATATGTAGCATAGACGTGGATGTCAAGGGAAGCCAAGAGACTAACTCCTGGGGTGTGGCCAATGAGAAGCTGGTGACTGAAGTGGTTACCATCACGCCCAAAAACTCGCCAGATCTCAGGAGGAAAGTTCAGCTGCCATCTAACTCCCCTGTCCTTCATCGCAAATCTGTTAATGACCTGGATCGCCCAAAGTACATGCAGTCCATCTCCGTCGACTCTGGTTGTGGATCTGACACGGATGATGGTGGCTCCAGCAAGCGGTCTTCACTGCACATGTCCATGTCTAGTTTGATCAGTGCTTTCATGAAATTCAATCCTAAATCTTCAAAGACACCTCCTGAAAATGAAAATCGCAAATCCAGAAACTTCGGGAGTCAAAAGTCAATGCCACTGAGTCGGTTTGTAGTGGACCCCCTGGCAGGATCTCGCAACTCACGGCAGGGGACACCGCCCCCAGATCACATAAGGCCAGCCTACAATCGGTCCTTTTCTTCTGATGCCCATTTGGGTAACAAGGGTCGGCCGGGAGGGGTGCCACCTCCGCCCCCTCCAGCCAACACTAAGCCACACAAGAGTGAAGAAAATCTGCTTAAAACTGCTGCTGTATCAAAGAATGTTTTTCTTCAGGCAGATAAGGAAAACTGTCACTCTTCTGAGAGTCTTGCAAAGAAACCTCCTCCAGTCATGCCTCCCAGCACTGCAAAACCCAAGGCACCAAATCCACCAAAAATATCACCTCCAAGAAGCATTCCACTACATGGCAACAAAAGCGACAAGAAGGAAGCCCCCATGCCACCCAAAAAGAAACCTGCAGGCGGCCCAGGAACTACAACAGAAGGGAGGCACAATGAGAAGAGAGAAAACAGCTGGAAGGGAGCGACAAAAGACCCCTTAGGGACGGGTACCCAGAGGGGCATGAGAGGGTCAGGAACAGAGGGCAACACCGCATCTCAAAGGAAAAATGTCATGGATATTGCAAAAAAATTTGAGGCCCAATAATGATGTTGAATATAAGAGGTCCATCTATCCATTCATCCATCATCCAGTCCTATATTATCCCATAAGGTGTGTAGTGCTCCTAGAATAAGTTACACAGTCAAGACATTTAAGACGAGACATGCCAGTTGCCTTCCCCTGAACAGTATTATGCGAGCAATAAGCACCAATCACTCCTCAGGTTTCAGTTGATTTTAGGTCACATATGGTTGGAGTGTCTTAATCCACTACACCTTCAGACCTCTGTATTCTCACTTGTGCTGGAGGTTCGTAAGATGTAAATATATACATATGACATGTTATCTTCATGCTAGAAGCTAGGTGTAAGCTATGTATATATGGCTATACTAGTCTTATAAATCTAAATAATTGTTCTGTACTACAGTGAATTACATGGACATTACGTGTAAGATTTATGAATAGGAAGATTTTTCCCCCCTGAGATTTACATATTGGCTTTGTAAATATGAGGCACTGATCTGCTGTGAGCCTGATCTTAGCTTTGTAAATCTCGGGGACTTTCGTGATGCTGAAGTGTTGAAGTAAACTTTGTAAATGTGTGATGCTGCAAGAAAACTCTGTAAACTGGGAAGATTTTTATTTTTAATTTTTATGAATTTATTTATTTATTTATTTATTTATTTTTTACGAGAGTTAGATGCAAACTTGTTAAATTTCGGACTGAGTGACTTTGAAAGTTAGGCTGTAGCTTCACCAACCCGAGTCTTTTGTGATGCCAAACCTAAGTTGCAATATTTTAAAACTGGGACTTTCACGATGCAAAAAAGTTAAAATTCTAATTAGACGAATGAGGTGCCATTGAACGCTGAATGAAAGTTTTGTAACTCGAGGAACTGTCTTGGTGCTGTATGTTAGATTAAATTTTTTGAATCTTTTGAATGTTGGCCGAAGTTTTGTAACCCGAGGGATATCTTCATGCCGTATGTTAGAAATAAGCTTTGTATCTGGTGAATGTTAGACAGAAGATTTGTAACCTGACAAACAATGCTGGTGCTCTGTGTTAGATGTAAGGTCTTTATATTTAATTCTTTTAATGATTTTTCCTTAATGCCGATTGTAAGATGTGAGATTTAACTCTGAGATATTTTCAAGAACTCTAAGACTGGATAGAGGTTAAGTCTGAAAGTACTGTACAGGACTTTTTCAATACCAAATGATAGTTGTAAGTTACTTAAGTTTGGAGATTTTCATGAACTGTAAGACAGATGTAAGCTTTAAGAATGTAAGACTTTAAATACCAAATGCTAGATGATAGATAATCGGTTCTGATGACCTTTACTGCAAATTATATGTTACCTATGTAAATTTAGGAAAGTTTAGTAGGATCAAAAGCTAGAAGTCTGGCTAAAATTGTAAGATACACTCCTGATGTTTAGATGAGCCAAGGCGACAAGTGAAAATCTTGGGTGGGAGAGAGACAGGTTAGAACTTGAATTCTTTATTTTCTCAAACGTTTTGGGCAACACAGAACTCCCTGAAGATGGGTTCTGTGTGGCACGAAACGTCAGATAAAATAAAGAATTCTAAATCTAATCTGTATCTCTCTCCCACCCAAAGTTTCCACATTCCTGATGCTTGAAGTCTAATGTAAACATTGTAAATTTAATGGATTTTGAAGCTGTAAGTTAATTTCAGTGTTATTCGTGGTGTTCAAAGTTAATGTAAATGTTGTACATCCGAGGAAATTTGTGTTCCTGCAAGTCAGCTGTAAACTTTGTAAAAATTAGTGTAATTATTATTATTTTTATTTTTGTGATACTGAAGTTTAGATGTGAAAGATTTTTATTCCAGTGACCTGCAATGCTTGAAGAGTGTTGACTTTGAGAGGCCTAGGAATAAACTTTTAAAATCTGAGATACTTTTGAGGTGTGAAATACACCTGTAATTGTGTGGCTCTTTGTTACTGAGTGTTTAATGTAAAGTATGAAGCCAAAAGTGATTTTTTTTTTTGAACGTTGGATGTAAAAGTTCTGTAAATGTAGGATATGTTTTATGTAATGCCAAATGTTAGATTTAAGCTTGTTAAAACTGAGTGAATTCCATTGATGTTGAAAGCTAGATGTCTTTGCGCGTTTGGGATTTTGTTATGTTTTCAGTTAATTTTTGCGACTTGTAATGTTGACAGTAAGTTGTAGAAGCTCTGTATATTTAATGTAATGCCAAAAGTTAATGATAAGACTGTTAATACAATGGCTGTCATGACACTGAAAGGTGGATGTTAGTGTTGTGAATATAAAAGATGTTAGTTTTGTAAATCTGGAAAACAGTGTTATTCTGAGGACCTTCCCTGATGTTGGAAAGACGCCCAGTAAACTTAAGTGATTTTCTTAAGGTTAGATGTAAGCTTTGTAAAAATGAGCAAGTTTCTTAATACTGAATGCTACATATCAGCTTTGTAAATCTTGATGCTCAAAAGTTATGTATAAGTTTTGTAAGTGTGGTGAGCTTTGTAAATCCTAGTGCTCAAAAAGTTAGGTATAAGTTTTGAATATGTGATGAGCTTTGTAAATCCTGGTGCTCAAAAGCTGGGGAAAAGTTTTGTAAATGTGATGAGCTTTGTCAATCCTAGTGCTCAAAAAGTTAGGTATAAGTTTTGTATATGTGATGAGCTTTGTAAATCCTGGTGCTCAAAAATTAGATATAAGTTTTTTAAGTGTGGTGAGCTTTGTAAATCCTGGTGCTCAAAAGTTAGGTGTAAGTTTTGTAAGTGTGGTGAGCTTTGAAGTACTGGACGACAGAGGTAAGGCTTCGAAAACTGAAGAGGCTCGTTTTAAATTCTGGGGAAGCTTCTTTTAAATCTGAGAAAGCTCCTTAACCTCTTCAGTGCGATGACGTCTTTTTGCTGTGTTTTGCCTACTGCCTGACGATTTTACTAACTTCTAAAATTCGATGGCGTGTTTTTTTGCTCGGTTTTAATTAGCTTGGGGAAGATTTTTTTCACACTGGAAGGGTTAAATGTAGCGATCCTTTTCCCCTTCAAACTAAGAGATGTCTAAGTTGACCAAATGGGGCTAAACGTAGCAAGAATATATTAAAGAAAATAGAAATCGCCTTTGGACTGAAGGGGTTAATTTTTTGGAAAGTCCCCTGATAAAAAATGGGGTTGTTGGAGGGTAATCTAACTCCATTGGTTCAAAAATTTTCTCCCAAGTTTCATAAAATCATGAAATGGTAGAAAAATTTAAAGAGGAAAAAACTCATTGTAGCGAAGAAGTTAGTGGTTCGATGTTTATACACAGACTCACAAAAACTGAGGAATTTTTGTGGTGACGGAAGCAGAAGAAAGTGAGGAGTTTTTGTGAAGGTAATAATTGATGAAAGTCAGAAATTTTTGTAGTGGTGAAAGTAAGCAAACGAGAATTTTTTGTGATGATGGAAGTAGAAAAAAATGAAGGATTTTTGAGTACGTGGCAGTCGAAGAGACAGAAATTTTTGTGACGGAGGAAGTAGCCAAAAAATTAGGATATTTTTTGATGGTGAAAGTAGAAGAAACTGAGTAATTATTTTGGAGGTGGACGTTAAAGTAAGCTTATTTAATTTTGTGTATTTTCTTATGCTTCAATTTAGAAATAAGTTTGTTAAAGAAGAGGGGTTAGTTTTAAGCTGGGAGACAGATGCATACTTTGTAAATACGAGTTTAATATAAGACGTATTTATTTGATGTCTCTACAAGGGTGATGTCTTTTTCATTCAGTACTTCAGATGATGTTTTCAGTTTTGGTAATAATTCTTGATATTGGGTCATTGGATGTTAACTTCTAAATAGAGAGAGAGAGAGAGAGAGAGAGAGAGAGAGAGAGAGAGAGAGAGAATTAGGTTACAAAGAATCCTCAGTAGCCTCTTCAGTACGAGTGGCCTATCCAAAAATAAATAAACTGGCGTGGAACTAAAGAAAAAAAACACCAAAAGATGACGTCACCGCATGCTAGGGGTCAACGCCTGTCAGAGAACCACAGTAAAACGTCAACTTTGAAACTAGGTAACTAAAAGACGTAGAAGAAGACGTCAAATAAGCATTTAATATCCCGAGAATCTCAAGACGCAGATTACGTTTACTTGCAAGAAAGACACAGTTTTTTTTTTATGCTTAAAAGAAACACCTACCTTCCCAGTCCCACCTGAAGAACATTTACAACTGGTGAATTACAGTGAAAAACCCAATCTTCACCAATGCATTTTTCACTTAGGTCGATTTTTCCTTTTTGTATTCGTCAAACATTGGGGGGATATTTTTGTGTCTGTTTGCCTGTGCACTTTTGTATTTCATGTACTACTTTTTCTGATGTAAGTTGGTGTTACTGTTACTTTGTTACAGTTTAGCACATGTAACACACTGCCATAACACACACACTAACATTTTAATGAATTCGCCACACACAGGCTCATCTCACACTGCCAAACCATATACTCACACCACACACTGTTACCTCTCTATCTCACACACACACACACGCACACACACACGCACACACACACACACACACACACACACCGATCTCCAAGTATCTGTATCTACCATCCAAAAACTTATCTCACACATTTGTCCAATTTTTAAAACTATACTGTATTATAATGTATGTTTTTTCCACCTTAAAAAATAAAAGCAGAAAAGAAATTTATATTTTAATTTCACTGATACTCTGATGATTGCATTGGCATATTTGTGTTTGCTGTTTCGTGTTTTTCATATTGAATTTATACCTAGCTCTGGGAAATAGGCTGATGATGATGATGATGATGATGATGATTGGAGTTATCAAGCTGCGTATATTATATTCAGAAAAAATTGAGAGAGAGAGAGAGAGAGAGAGAGAGAGAGAGAGAGAGAGAGAGAGATCGTGTGGCATTAGCAGGAATTGAAAGCAAGAGTTCCGTCGACCATAAGGGTGTTAATGATGGCAGTATTTACTCATTTAAGCCCTTATGACCAGTATTCTCGTCCCTAACACCTTTTCCTCATCAGTTTATTTCTGCATGTCCCATTTTAATAACCGTTTCTATCTTATTTATACAATCTATGTTAATAATACAAAGGAATAAATTTGATACAACAAACTGGTGAGGTGTAACATGCAAAATAAATCGCTAAGGAAGAGGTGTAGCGGAATATTAGAGTTGATTAGGCCGTGACTGTGTTAAGCGGATGCAGTGAAACACCTAGGAATCAGAAAAAGATAGATAATATAAACAATGCGTCACTTCCTTTCCCAGAGAGGCAATGAGTAACCTGCAATCAGTAAGAATTGGTGTAACATCTTCCGTAGGTCTGCCGTTAATATGTGTGGACTGAATAAAATAATCATCCTCTTTAAGTTGGAGTAAAACGCGAGATGCTTTACTTTCCACCCAGACGTTAACCCCTCGAGTGACCTGCAGTGAGTAAAGAGTCGACATGATGTAAAGCCCTCCCCTCTGCTACCAGTATACCAGTCGATTCAACATGGACGGTGGGTGTTAGCGCGGAAGTGGTGACACGAGGGGTATGGTACAAAGGTCTGCTGGGCATCAGGGAACGGGGTATTAAGTCTATGTTCAGAGTCGTCCACGTTAAAAAGAAACAAAAGAAAGAAAGAACAGGAGGCAAATGAGTCAGAGTACCGTAGGGGATTAAGCAACTGTACAAGAAGCAAGTGTTCTTCAAGACGCCATGAGAACGAGCGTGAGGTGGAAATGACAACACCATGACTCAGTGGGACCGGCCCAGTCTGTCTCCTGTCTCCCTCCACACTGCCCCTTGCTGCATCTCCCCTGTCCCTTGCATCACATCTCTGTCTCTTACATCACATCCCCGGTGGTGGTGATGCCGTTGATGATGATGACTAAGATGGTGCTGGAGTGTGGCGCCCAGCATCCTAACCGTCCCAGTCTCCTGTCTCCCAGCTTCTTCATCTCACTTACATCACTTCTCCCCTGGTGGTGGTGATGCTGTTGATGATGATGATGACTGTGGCTCTGATGGTGATGAAATACAGCGCCTCACGTCTTCTTTTTCCCGAGTCTTCTAGCCAATGTTTTTCGACTGGGGATTGTTTTCATCTGACAAAAATGGTCTACTCTCACAGCCTGAATACGAGGTGGTTGCAAGAAATTAGATGAGCCTTCGTAATGAGGTGGGAATGAATCTCCTTGGTTACTAGTCAAATGTAAAGGGGTTACGGATCTCTGTCAGGGGATGATGTTAATGATGATGATGATGATGGAAAAATGAACAGATGTCATGTTTATTTCCAAAGGTGAATTAAATCGTCTGGCGGTCGCGGGAATAAAATTTACACACACACACACACACACACACACACACACACACACACACACACACACACACACACACGGCCTTGAACTGAATGCTTTAATCGTTCAAACGTCACTGAAGCTTAAGCCATAGCAAATCCCCCTGCGATAAGATAGCCTGATAAAAGACCTTCAGTTTATCAAAAGGGGAGATCTGTCAAGAAGCAGTCTGGATATGGGAAGTGTATTGGAGAAGTCACTGTGCAATAGAAGATCCTGCCACACTTCACACTTTACGCTGTCACTTATTACACTACCACACGTCACACCGTAATAGTTCACACTGTCATATCACTCAGTTACACTTCACACTGCCACACTTCATTTTACGATACCTCACTCTGCCACACTTCACACTGCCACACCTCACACTGCCACACCTCACGCTGCCACTCTTCACACTAACACGCCTCATACTGTCATTACTCACACTACACACTCACTTCTCACACTGACACATCTCACAGTTACATGGTGATTACATCGTTTACTGCTTTCCTTGTCAGCATCACTTCACCCCGCCTTAATAAAGTGACTGTAGAATAACAAACGCGGTGAATTAATAACTACGGTGACTGTATGGCAGGGAAATAACAATCACGCTATAATTACGATCAAAAGAGATGTAAGGATGAGATCAATCGGTCTGTGTAATTAATCTCTTCGCTATGATGATGTAGTTTTCATTTTTAGATGTGGAACTATTTCTGGGGGTGGACCTGTTAGTCTGTCCCTAACTAATGTTTTACGGAAGTGAGAGGTTTCACTGTCGTAGGTGATGACTTTAGCAAGACACACCACACAACACCACACAACATCACCCTCCTACACCACATCACACTGCATAAATTCACCCTTCCATACCACACCACACAAGATTTTCATTGCACACCACACCAAACCACACAAAATTACCCTTCCACACCACACCAGACAAAATCACCCTCCCTCACCACACCACACAACACTACACAAAATCGCTCCCACACCACACAAAATGGAGAAGCTTGATTTGCTTTTCTTTAACGCTTTCAAAGCCTGAGAACCTTCCAGTGGTGAGAGAAATAATTTAATAACTAGAATAAAATTGTTATCGCGTCATCCAAGTGAAAGGGTTAATAATTATGAAGTAGAAATATAATAGAAATGATTAAATAAATAAAAATATACCAGGCAAGGACGGAAAGTTTGTTACGTAAAATCCTGGTGAAAATCCGGTGTCACGTAGATACTGATAAGGGCCAAGGAAGGAAATGGCTAACGTATTATTGGTTGTCATTATTATAATTATTATTATTATTATTATTATTATTACTCATTATTATTACTATTATTTTTATCATTAACATTGTCGTCATCGTCATCGTCATTGTCATATCATCGTTGTTATTATTATTATTATTATTATTATTATTATTATTATTATTATTATTATTATTACTATTATTGTTATAATTACGATCGATTCCACGAAGCAACTTGGGCTTTTCTCTTTCGCTTTATTTATTTTCATTTGTTTCTTTTTTCTTCCTCCACTTCCTTTTTTCACAGGAAGAACAAAGGACACGGAACACTTTGCATTCTCCTTTCCTGGGAGTGAAAAAAGACACAACCTTTGCCCAGGAGGCTGACCGGCTCGGGATGTCGAACTCGGGTCATTCTGGTTGCGGACTCGATGTGCTAACCATTTACATTATCGACCGCCTGCTGTACCGGTGTGTGTGTGTGTGTGTGTGTGTGTGTGTGTGTGATGCGACAGGAAGCAAGAGTGATACTGTGACTCGTGTGGCATTCTCTCACTCAGTCATGCTTACTGCCCCCTCTCACCCAGCGTGTCTTATGGTGGCTCCTGTTTCACCTGCTGCTTCACCTGCAGTTTCACCTGCTGCTTCACCTCTATACAAGGCAGATTCAGCGTCCATTTACCACGCCATTGACCTACGCTTCATCATGTGAGCAGTGAACATTGAAACGTTTTCTTTGTCAGTTTTGCCTACTGCCTCCTCTCGCTCTACGACTGTGAAATGCTGACTCCTGTTTCACGTGCTGTTTCACTTCGATTCATCCCAAATACGGTGTCCCTATATCGTTCCTCTGACCTACGCTGCATCCTGTGAGTAGTGGACAGTGAAGCTCGTATAGTGGCTCCTGTTTCACCTGTTGAATCACCTGCATTCATGCCAGATACCCCGTCCTTTTACCGCTCCAGTGACCTACGCTGCATCCTGTGAGTGACTGGTGACGCAACTCGGGTCCTCCTCTCCCTGTCAGTCTTGCTTTGTATAGACAGACACCCAAGTATCTTCCTTAAGTCTGACCAATACATAGCGGAAAAATCGAACCATCTGAAACACACACGTATAGATATAGGATTTTTCATCGCATTTTGCCAGCTGTAAAATTTCATCAGATGGAACTGGGAAGAGAGTTTTTTCTTTGTATCAGTGGCTCCTATTGCCCTTCCACAGATATATTGGCCCTTACCGCTCCACTGACCTACGCTGCATCCTGTGAGTGGTGGCGTTGAGCCGCAGACGGAAGAATCTCTGGGCGTTTCTGTCTCACGGGGAACCTTGAGAAACAATTTTAAGATCTAGGTGTGTGTGTGTGTGTGTGTGTGTGTGTGTGTGTGTGTGATGAGATTTTTCTGCTTTCAGTGACTAATTATTTCATTCTTGTGTATTATGGTATTATTTCTGCAGCTGATAGTGTTAGATTCTAATGATATTAAAATCTTCACTCTCTGTTTTGCTACAAGTCTGTTTGGTGATATTATTTTCTACTTCGCAGACCACGTATCCTGTTCTTGCATTGCACATACCTTCCCACTAATGAGTCCACTATAGTCCTTTTCACTCACTTGGTCCACATTCTTGTCCATCTGTAGTTCATTTTACGTAGCTATGTGGCAGGATTAAACAATACTGCGGCTCTACATCCTTCCCATGGCGCCTTCCCAACTAGCATCAAACTTCCATGTCAATCTCTCGTTGTATATCAGTACTGAAGATAAGAGAGATGGTAGTTTTTGACCAGCTTAAAGTAAAAAGGCTATAGTTCCTGCTGACTTCAGAAATTTCTCCTTTCACTGTACAGAAAAGCTTGTTGTTGATATGTGGTCTTGATGAAAACTAATCCTGTTCTTGGGCGATTTTTTTTTTCAGATGATTTCGAAAGCGTCTATCAGTGTCAGGATCACCACCATTCATTGTGGATCAAGATTAGGTGGTGTTTTATTTCTACTTTGGTGATAAGATGTCATAATAAAGGTAAATAA
>JAGKTI010009102.1:19574-30244 GCA_018397915.1 Birgus latro
GGTGGGGAGTGAATACAGCAAATGTCCTCATATGCAATAATTCTCATCCACTCTCATTCATTCACTCCTCTCATTCTCTCCAATCCATTCACTAATAATATTCACTCATACAACAGGGGCGTCATAGCAGTGGAAGGCAGGGAACTGATGGTCATGCCCTCTCCCGGTTCTGCTCCCGGTTCGCCTTCGTCCCCCGGTTCAACTCCCTCCACCAGTTCCACCCCCTCCCCAAGTTCTCCTACCCCCCTTGGTTCTACTGGTTCTACTCCCTCCCCCGGTTCTACTCGCGGTTCTACTCCCTCCCCTGGTTCTGCTCCCGGTTCCACTCTGCCTCATCGGATCCGCTCAGCCAGCCTGGTTCGTGGACCGGGAACTTGTGGTAGGTACTGGTTCTTCATGTTTCTAGTTCATTCTCTCACTTTCTCTGACGTGCAACTATACCCTTCACATTTCATCTCCATATCTCCCTTTCTTTCTCTGGCTTTCTTCCTCACATTCCTCTCTTCCTCTTTCCCCTCCTTCCTTCAGTTCCTCCTCCTCTCCCTCCCTCCCTTTTTCCTCTCTCCATCCTTTCCTCTCCACCTCCCTCTTCCTCCTCCTCTTCCTCCTCCTTATCACTTACATCACTCGTCAGAAATTCCTTCCTTCTTTGTCACCTTATCTCAGTACCTTGATAAGATAAGCGCTTCAGTAAGAGTAGCCACCTCAGCTTTATTCTATTCTCCAGACGATTTTATTCAGTTCAAGAGGCTTTTCGACTTAGAGGGGTTAGATAAAGACTTCATTAATCCCCTCAGTCCAAGTTTATCATTTTGTTACATTCTCATCTCCAGACGATTTTATTAACTTCCAGAGGCTTTTCGACCTGGAGGGGTTAGATCAATCCTTCATTAATTCCTTCACCACTACCACTGAAAAAAAATCTCTGAATATTATTGTGCAGTGGAAGCTTGGTCGAAATGAAGAACAAGGCATTGAAGTGAATGATCAAGGTGGTGATTTAGGAGGCTGGCAGGTGGTATTATTCACAACATATCACACCATCATCCACTCACCTATCCACCCACCTGGCCCATTCTCCTCACGCACTCAAAACACTCCACTCATCCACCTTGCCCACCGCACTCCACTCATCCACTCTGTCCACAGCACTCCACTCACCGATCTACTGCATTCCACTCACCCACCTCACCCATCCACTCTGCCCACCCCGCCTGTTCACCCACCCATCCTACCTGGCCACCAAATTCCACCAGTAGCATGACTCACAAGCTTACACACACACACACACACACACACACACACACACACACACACACACACACACATACACAGAGGCACATATATTCCTAGATATGTCATCGTTTCAAGTGGTTAAGACTCGCGTATTTTACTTCAATCGACGCGAGACGATTTTATTCAGCAGAGAGAAAGCCTTTGGAACCTGGGAGTGTTAATTCTCTTCTTTCCACACCCGCAGGAGTAGATACAGCCGGTGTCAGAAGTTGGGAAGGAGGACTGAACACCACGAAATCCAGCTCTTCAAGAAGGGTAGGATAAAAAAAAAAAAGTTTGTTCCTTGCTAAAAGAGATACACGTCATCATCATCATCACCATCATCATCCAAACTCATCCTCCCATCCCATGTATTACTGGGAAAGAGTGATGATGATGATGATGATGATGATGAATGCACCTCCATTTGCTGTTTCAAGACGTGAAAAATAAGAGTTATATTCATTTCACTCAAACTAGGCCTAAAATCGCCATCTCTCCATCTTGAATGCTGATCTGTAACAGGAGATTAATACGAGAAAACGGTACAAGTCACGAAGAAGTGCTATGGAAAGGATGTAAAGAAATACCACTGCCTACTTTAGCCACTGAGGTACGTGAAAATAAACTGCAAATGGACGGAAATCTAGGCCAAGCAAAGGTGCAAAGAGTATAGATTAATTTATAGAGGCCAAAAAGAATCATAGGTACAGGCAGTCAAATTCGGATTAATTTCCTTCCATGAGGATTGGGAATGGAGTCTACAGGAGTCTATCTAGCTTCTTTTCTTCATTACTTTTCTTTATCACACAGACCCCAATTCTGTCTGGTATATTTCTTTCATTTCCTTTCTTTGTCACACAGATCCGACGCGGCACAGAACTGCAAGGTGGCTCTCTGTGGACGGAGGCTTCTACACGCTATGTCGAGTTAGTGTTGGTGGCTGACAGTAGCTTCTATCGCAAACACGGCAGAGAAACCACGCAGCGCTGTAGGACGATTGTGAATATCGTTAATGCGGTGAGTTCCGTGCGTGCGTGCGTGTGTGTGTGTGTGTGTGTGTGTGTGTGTGTGTGTGGAGCTATTGTTATCATCGATCACAGGGGAGCTGGGTAAGGTTTTGATGATGATGATGAGGAGGATAATGATGATGATGACGCTGTACTGTGGCTGTTCTTTATGTTATTCTTGTTGTTGATGATGATGATGCTGTACCGTTGTCAGATGTACCGTCCCCTTGGCGTGGTGGTGGTGCTGGCCCGGGTGGTGGTGTGGAAGGCCTCTGATGAGATTGTGGTCACCTCAGATCCTAAACTCACCCTGGACAACTTTAAGCAGTACCGCCTTCGACTGCTGAGGGAGGAGCCTGACTGGAGGAATGACAACACCATCCTTTTGACGTGAGTTTTCGCTTCTTTTCCCTCATGCAAGCAGAGGAAGGTGAGGAGTAGAAGAGGTGAAATATTAGGCAGAGAAACATACCAGTCCTCTCCCAGCTTTGGAATATTACCCATCGGAGGCAGGTGACGATTATACACACACACACACACACACACACACACACACACACACACACACACACACACACACACACACACAGGAAACCATTATCTTTATTTAGGACACCATTATCTTTATTTAGGACACCATTATCTATATTTAGGACACCATTATCTATATTTAGGACACCATTATCTTTATTTAGGACACCATTATCTTTACTACCTGCGTTTCTATTTCACAGGGACGTGGATTTCCATGGGCTGACAGTCGGCTACGCACCTGTTTCCGGGATGTGTATGTGAGTGTTGATATTACCTCCCCCCCTCTCTTTCTCTCTCTCTCTCTCTCTCTCTCTCTATCCATGTCTGTCTGTCTATCTATCTATCTATCAATCTAATTTCTTCAGGGGAGATATTAGCAAAGTTACCCCAATATTTAAAATTAATACTTCAGATTACCTGGTCATTTCCGGCCCATTTGCCTAATATCTGACTTACGTAAACTTTGGGAAACAATTTTTGGAGGTAAAGTGAAAACAAGCAATAGAGTTACCAATATCCAACACGGATTTAAGAGACGAATGAGTATGGCTCCTTAATGTCCTTTAGTTTGTAAATGAGTATACAATATACATTTTTTTTTTTTTTACACAAGATGAACAGAAGAAGGAAAAATTAATTAAATAAGATAATAATCCATACACCCGGTTATAGGTGTCCTCCATATTGATAATTTCTGTAAATAATTAGGTCTTATATATATAAAATGAATAATGTTTTTTCCCAAATGCTAAGATATGCAGCTTCCTGTCAATAACATTTTTTGTCACCTTCATTCACTCCATTTTAATCATCTTCTCCATATTGGTCACCATCTCTACATTCACTAAGAGTACCGTTCTTCACCATCACCACCATTCGTGATCTCTGTCAACTTCACAATCGTCACCACCATCACCATTAACCATCTCACCACCGCAAGTCATCATCTCACTATCACTATTCAACACATCACCATTACCACCCACCAAGTCACAATTACCACTAGCCATCTCTCCATCTCACTAAGTTAACAATTCACCAAGTCACCATCCCACCATCACCACTCACCATTTTACCAGTTATCAAGGCACCATTTCATCATCTCACCGTCACCATCTCACCAGCATCTCTCACCATCTCACCAAGTCAATTTCTCACCATCACCACACCATCTCACAAAGTCCGCATCTCACCAACCAGTAAGTCAGCATCACCACTCACCATCTCACCAGGAAATCGGACTCTGTAGCGGTGGTGCAGGACAACCGGGAGGAGGTGGGGGTGGTGTCCCAAACAGTGGCACACGAGATGGGACATAACCTGGGCATGAGTCACGACGAGGATGTGGGGTGTACCTGTCCGAGTCACAGCCCGTGCGTGATGAGTGGAATGGGCAGGTGAGTGGGGCAGGTGGGGAGGAATGGGGAAGGAGGGACTGAGGAAAAGGAGAGAAGAGAGGAAAGGGGGAGGAAAAGGGGAGAGAGAAAAGAGAAAGGGGGAAGGTTAGATTAAGGAAACTGGGGGGCGAGGAGAGGAGGAAAGGCGAGGCTGAGGAAAAAAACTGCGAGGAGAGAAAGGGGATAGGAAAGGATGAAGAAAAGGGGGAGAGAATAGGGAAAGGAGAGGTTGAGGGAAAATCGGGAGAGAAGTGAAGGAGGAAGAAAGGCTGCGGAAAAAAGGAGGACAAAAGAGAGAAAGAGGGAAAGAAGAGGCTGAGGGAAAAGAGGGAAAGAGGAGAAAAAGGAGGAAGAGACAGGGTAGGTGGGAAAGGAAGAAGGATGACATGGAAAGGGGGAAAAGGGCAGAGGAGAGAGCTTGTGAGGGTAGGAATAAGAAAGGGAGGATAGGTATCAGTCTATTTACCCCTATATCTATCTATCTATTTATCTGTCTACCCGTCCATCCATCCACCTATCCATCAATCTACAGCTCCTTCTTCGACACCGACATGGAGTGGAGTCAGTGCAGCCAACAAACGGTGACCTCGGGCCGTGACTCTGGGAAATACACCTGCCTTCGCGATGCACCTGTGCGCTCTGAAGGGGGCGGGTGCGGCGACGGTGTGGTGCAGAAGGCGCTGGGGGAGGAATGCGACTGTGGGCCCCCTGAGTTCTGCCATAACAAGTGCTGCGACCCCAACACCTGTCGTTTTGCTGTCAACGCTACCTGTGCCGTGGGATCTTGCTGTGATACTGAGGTGGGTGACGGGTGTGTGGGAAGGGAGGCAGGGGGATGCTGTTGTATGTGTGTGTATGTCCGGGAGACTCTGCAGACTAAATGAGGTGGTTAATGTGGGTGATTCTGTTAGTCATAGGAATTAAAGTGATAATTTGGGTGATTCAGTGAGTCATGGAAGCCTGAGAGTCTTAACTTCCCCACAGACGTGCCAGATAACGCCCATGGGGGAGATATGTCGTTCGGAATGGAGTGAGTGTGATCTACCAGAGTTCTGTACAGGGGATTCAGAATTCTGCCCAGCTAACGTCCACAAAATCAACGGGGCCCCTTGTCAACGCGGCCAGGTCTATAGCATCTCTATATTTGTTGCTTGTGTTGCTGTTCCTTTGTTTTTTGCTCAGATACAACCGGGGACAGTTGTGCTCCCTCTGCTTCTCCTCTTCAGTGTCTCACTTTTCCCTGCTGGCTAATGTTCCTAAGCTCGGAGAGGCTTGGTATTTTTGTCTGCCCACAAAGCGATTCACTTTAATATGAAGTGCTAAGGAGGAAAGTGACGGACGTGCTTTGAGTGTGTAGTAGACGAGCTGGAAGAGTAGGCGAATCTCCGTCCTTGACTGTACGTATCATATGCAATTCACGAACATTAATAAACCTTGTGTCTTTATTGCTTATGCGGCTTCCCTGTTTGTGTTGTTGCATATTTGTGTGGCTTACTATTACTTTTTATATCGTGGTTTATGTTGTTCTCCAAGTTGTGCAGCTGCTTCTTTTGTTTGGATGATTCTGGTTTGTGCTTCATTATTATTACTAGCAGGATCCTCGTTCATATTGCTTCCTTGTTTATAGGTCTTCTTCGTTTATTTGTGTTTTCTCATGGGCTTTTGTCTCAAGGACGAGTGCGTGAATCATCAAGAGAGCTGTGAGCAGGAGGTGAGTTCCTTGTTTAAGCTACTTGTTTATTTGCTGGTTTTCCCATCTCCCTTGTTTATGTTTAGTCTTTTGTTTAAGCACCATCCTTCATTTTGCATCTTCCTCAGAGCTTTTGTTACGAAGGTGAGCGGTGAGTCGTGAGCATCGCTGTAAACAGGTGTGGGTCCGGGTTCCTTGCTTATACATCTTGTTTTCTTTTTTTGGTTTCCTTGTTTATGTCCCCCTTTTTGTTTATGCACCATCCTTCTCTTTCCGTCTTCCTCAGAGCTTTTGTTACGAGAGCGAGTGCGTGAGTCTTGAAAATCGCTGTGTACATTTTTTTTCCCTCAGGTTTCTCGTCTGTCTCTTCTCATGTTTATGCGCCATCCTTCTCTTTCCGTCTTCCTCAGAGCTTCTGCTACGAGGGCGAGTGCGTGAGTCGTGAAGATCGTTGTAAGCAGGTGTGGGGTCTAGGCTCCAAGGACGCCGAAGATATCTGCTACGCGTACATGAACACAGAGCGCCAGAATGACAGAACCGTCGGCAACTGCAACTTCCTCGATAGCGGCAAGACTCGGCTTCGAACCTGCTCCCAAGAGTAAGAATGATCTCTCTTTTTCTTCTTGGCAATGTTGGTGATTTTACTAGTTTTAAAGTCTTTTCGACACTCCCTCCACCCCACTCCCCTGATCCCACCCTAATTCACCCCAACCCACCCTCACAGGAACGCCCGGTGCGGAACCCTGCAGTGCCAAGGAGGGGCCAAAACAGCCAAACTGCCAGGGACGTATAGCTTCGGTCTGATGTCGCTGCAGAGAACCACCTGTAGATACGTCGTGACTGACCACTCCCTCCCCACCACACACTGGCTCACTCCTGACGGCGCCAGGTGTGGGCACGGAAAAGTAAGACGAAGGTTTTGTGTGGAATAGACCTTATTAATAGATAGGCCTTTTTTTTTTTCCTCTTTACCGGAGAAACTTATTTTCAAAATGTACTCTTCTTACCCAAAAATGTAATGCGAAGCCTAGATAGGAGGAAGATTTTCAGTGATGTATGTATTAGGAAAATATGGATCTCAGTCAATCTAACTATCTAGATAAATAGATCGACATTATATACATAGAGAGAGAGAAAGAGAGAGAGAGAGAGAGAGAGAGAGAGAGAGACTGGGTGTGCCAAACCGACTCTCCCCTTTACAGGTGTGCATCAACCAGGAGTGCCGGAGTGTGGCTGTGGCTGTGGGTGACTGTGCCGGCGGGTGCTCTGGCCATGGCGTCTGCAACAACCTGCACCACTGCCACTGCGACCCCGGATACGCCCCCCCGGACTGCTCCACTAAGGGCTACGGGGGATCCATCGACAGTGGCTCACCGGAACGCAGACGAGGTGAGTTGCCGCGGGAGGATTCGCTGCACCTCTTCCTCAGCGGTTTATTTTTCCATGCTTCAATTTAACCCTATCTTGCGTTCTTTTTGTGATGTTTTGATATTGGCATAGTTTCCATCAACAACACAACAAGAGGATACTGAGGTGCTATGTGGTGAATAAATCACTAAGGCAGGGATGCTGAGAAATATCCAGTCACTAAGAAAACAACTCATTCCTGTTTTCACTCTTGGCCATTTCAGTATGAGGACGGCCTTACTGCTCTCTCTCTCTCTCTCTCTCTCTCTCTCTCTCTCTCTCTCTACTAGGGTCATGCCTCCTACAACGGATAAGAACTACATGTGGACACGAACTGCATAATTCTGATGATCCCTATGCAGGAATGGCTAATAATTTGGGTGTGCATTTAGAAAAAAAAAAAAGGTTTCAGTTTTTTCATATATTTACGTAGTCCCCAGTCCCACTATATAAGACTGAAGGAATACATTTTGTTCACTGGATTAGATAATGTATTGCGCATAGACTACAACAAAGACTTACGAGTATGTTTTGGTTGCAGGATAGAGTAATGTATAATCAGGAAATATGCTAGCCCACTATTAATCTGCGACTACATAGGAATATCCGTCAATTTACTATCTGATGCATGAGACAGAAAACAGTTATCTGTGTTCAGAGTAACATACCCAAAATCTGTCTTTGTGAATTAGCCAGCCGTGGGAAATGAAGTAGAAGGGATGAAACAGGCTAATTTTGTCCCTGACCATGTTGTAATTGTACTCTATTTCTTTCTACAGATGTGGACCCTTTCATGGACGTTATCTTCTACCTGTCGCTCATCTTCCTGGCCGTGTTCTTCCTCCTCTGCTGCCTCTGGGGTCGTATCTGGGCTTGGTGGCAGCGGTCTGGAAAGTCACGCACCCCAGCACGTTGCGCTCAGTGTCTTGATGCCTGTTGCTGTCCCGGAATGAAAATGTGTAATGGATGGATCATGATTGATTGTCCATGTCGCTGCGGAAAGCAGAAAAAGCAGCCTGAGAAACAACAGAACACTGCAGAGCAACAGACGATGTTACGCCAAGGGACTCGGGAGTATCCGAACGACTCTCATACAAAGTCCTGGGGCTTGGCGAACGATGGTCTGTTGTCAGAAAGGCCATGGAGCACTCCCGGTGTGAAGAGGATGCATTCGGGATATCCGGCATCCATCCCACACACTGAAGTGGAGATGGACCGTCCTACATACCTTCAGTCTGTATCCGTGGACTCTGGTTGTGTTCCTGACATGGAGGAATGTGTAGTGAAGCAGCCTGTCTCCTCACAAATGTCCATGACAAGTCTTATTAGTGTTTTCAGGAGGTTTGGATCCCAGACTAAGAAGGAGATCGAAGAGAGAGGCGATTCTCAGAAAAGGAGAACAGGGAGCCAGAAATCAATGCCCTTACGTCGCTTCGTGGTGGACCCTCGAGCAGGGTCTAAAACTTTCAAGAGAGAAGACTCGTCATCTGAGCTCACTAATCCACCTAGCGATCGTCCTGTTCCTCCTGAAGTTGCACCAAACATCAGCAGTTGGCCTGGAGGAGCCATCCCGCCACCCCCACTCCCTCCAGCATCTCAAAAGCCTCAGAGAACCCCGATTACCCAACCACTACTACCGCGCCGCAAAGACAATGTCGGTGTTGATATGGAAATCCAAGATAAACCTAGAGGAGCATGGCAGCCAAACAGTCAAGTCCACAGCAGCGACCTCAAAAAGAGCCCAGAGGCAGCATCCAGACCACCATTACTGCCCCCTCTGAAGTCTACTACCCCACCAAGACGACCTGCACCACCACCACCACCGCTGCTGCCACATCAAGCAAGCAAACCCCAAAAGAATTTCACCCGTTCACAAAGCCTCGCAGCCAAGCCTCCGTTCAAAGGCCCTGTGTTGCCCTCCAAAGCAGGATCTCTTAGGGCACCAGGAATCCAGTCAACAACGCCTTCAAGAGTGGAACCCCCAGATCCTGCACAAGTCAAAAGTAGACCAACTAAACCTCCTCCATCAATGCCCCCAGGGAAAGGACTGACTAGGCCACCCAAAACTGGCTCAATCAGTGCAAACCCCAGTGCTCCTTCTGCTTCCAAATCACCCTTTCCAAGGACTGAGCAAAAACCCTCCAGTGCATCTGTAAGAGGACGGAGTGTCAAGGACTTGGCGCGTCAGTTGGAGAGAAACACATAGGAAGGAGCTTACAGAAACACACAGAGAAGACTACGTTTGTGTTCTTCATCAACACGAGAACCCCATGGTGGTTTTATTCTTGCTAACTCCAGACGAATTCACCCAGCTTATAGAGAGACATTGTGACCTGGATAAGTTAGATATAGCCTTAATTAACCCCTCACACCCACGGGGGTCTCCTAACCTGAAAAAATTGTCCAGTAGCAGCAAGAATCAACTACAAAACTGTACCCTCGTAATGAACAGTTAATACCTCTTGACCTGTGGATTAAAAGTGATAGACTTCTTTGTTCTGAAACCACCTGTCATGAGTTCCAGACCGCTCAGATTCATGACCAAAGTTGTTGCCTGTTTTTCCCGGTTTAATGGACAGCGTAACTGGGGACCTAAATGTGACAAGATAAAAAATAAATAGACACATAAATAAATAACCTCTTGGATCCTCACGAGGTCAAAGGGCATCGATTTAAGTCGTCTTTTTTGTACTGTACTTGTTTTATACTGAAGAATCTCGTACTAAAATATATTAGCATCAACAATGGTGCTTTTACGCTATGTTGGTGGGTACGTGAGAGGATAATGGAACTAAAAAAAAAAGAAAAAGAAAACAAAAAAACAAACGGCGGGTGGTGTAGTGGACTGATGCGCCATAAGTGGATGTGGCTGATAAGGACGAATTTTTCCTTATGATTTTTTTTTTATACATAATTGCCAAAAGTGGTGAAAATCATATAATGTCTAATTCGTCTGTGATTTCTATTTTTTTTTTAGCAACTTCCTCACCAGACTGTGGACATGGACAACCACGAGCAAGGATTCGCTGACATTTCCTCTGCTGCACATTATTCCTAACAATTTTCATATATGCTGCTGATGCAAAGTTATGTCGATATTCCAACGAGGAAATTGAAAAGGGAATTCTTAGATGCAATAGGCAAAATAAATCGCCAAGGAAGGGGTGTTACGAAGCCTTCTGTGCCACCTGGACTACGGCCCACATTTTCCAAGACAGCGTACATGAACAACTTACCCAAAACTGTACAAAGCTGGTGCTAATGATTGTACAAATGATCTCAAATGTATAGCCACGTAAGCTCTGTGTGTGTGTGTGTGTGTGTGTGTGTGTGTGTGTGTGTGTGTGTGTGTGTGTG
>JAGKTI010009103.1:0-10750 GCA_018397915.1 Birgus latro
TGTAGAAGCCCGTGGGTAGGCAAGTTGGTCCTGACATTTAAGATGAAGGTGTGAGCCTCACTCATCTTTGAGTGGCATTACATGAGCAATAAACCCCAACCACCCCTTGTATATAAACCTGCACTGCCTCAATCCAATTGGAGCACCTTAAATACCCACTAAACCACCAGGTGCCATAATTTTGTTATATGGTTACTGCCCAGCATCATAAATAGTTTCTTGGTGTACAGGAAACCATTTGGCTTGCCATTCAGTGCAGAGTCACCCGTAGACAGAAGGAAGAAGAAAGCATGAAGGAAAGAAAGACACAAAAAGATGGATGGAAAGAAGAAAGAGAGGAAAGGGCAGGCACCCAAAAGTGGCACTACATCGTGTGAGTGGATGGTGAGTGCCCCCACCAACCTCAGTGTAATCCTATTACTACAAGAAATCTACTCAAAGGTGAATAAACCTGATGAAATAAAAAAAATGGGTTATTTAAATAAACAAGCACCAAACCTGAAGGAAAACGAACAGCCCCACCACAAGGAAGTACAGTATTGCATCACTGAGCAAGGAGCAATGATGATGCACATTAAAGATATTGCCAAATGAGGTAACTGCACACGCTTTTCCCATACTCAACCCCGTGGCATATAGTTTGGCAATGCTGAGTGGTGAGTCATGTACCATAAAGTGGACGCATAAATTCTTCCGGCCAAAATATACAGGAAGGTATGAGGGAATTTATTTTTGCGAGAGTCCTTCACTTCAAGTGCACAATTTATTTCTGTACAGTATTTTATTTATTTATTTACTCACTGTTGTTATTACTGTATTACTATTATTATCATTATTATTTTCACAAACATGTGGAGCAAGGAGTGTACTAAAATTTTCACATTCCATTTAGTCATCTTTTGCCTTGCCCCCCCCAACCACCACCACCACCACCTTCATTCCTCTGCCTATCCAACATCCCCACACACTATGCTCACCTGTGTATTAATTCCTTTGATATGTAGACATGCCTGAATACTACAAAAGCCTTCTTAATAATGAACTTTTCTTTCCTCATAGTTTTCCTTCAGTAAAAACTGGTCAATACTGTGATCACCAAGATGGGCAACAGTAAGAGGCAAAGATGGACTGGTTAGGTTTGGTTACATTGGGTATGGTAGGGCTTGTTTACACTGTATAGAATAAGGTTAGGCTAGGACAGGTTGTGTGAGTTAGGTTAGATTAAGTTGCAATGGGTGGTTAGGTTGCATATGATATGGTTACGCTGGATTGAAGAAAAAAAAAAAAAGTTAGTTTTGTTTAGGTTAAGCTGTACTGGAGATGGCAGGGTAGTAGAGTGAAACAGAGAAAGGTTATGCTGGAATTAGGTTAAACAGGACAGGGCAGAACAGGGTTGGTTAGACTGCATACAATAAGGCTTGTATAAGCTGAAAGCAGAGAATGGTTGATTGGGTTAGGATGCACAAGATATGACAGGATGTGTTGAGTGGGCTGCTCAAGTTTATGGTTAAGATACATTGCATGGGTTAGAGTATGGCAGTTTGAGTTACGCTGTACAAAATACAGTATGGCAGGGTTGGGATGGCTAGGATATGGTACACAAATGGGTTGACTGCAGAAGATAAGGTTAGGACAGACTGCTTGGAACTGAGCATGGCTGGGTTGGATTAGGATGTACAGGGTAAGATTAGCTTGCACAGGGCTACGTATGTTACACTGCTTACTCCTGCAGTAGGGCAAGGTTATGCTATGTCAGCTTAGGTTTTACAGGGAAAGTTTATCTTGGGCTGCACTGGGCAAACCAAGGGCCATCTAAGGTAGGCTTAAGATAGGTTAAGTAAATTAATCTCTTCATAGCATGAGGTCTCTCCTAAGCTGAATAAAATGTGTGGTACCATTAGGGTTTATGGCTATGTTTACAACAGATCTCCTAAAACTGAATAACATTATCTGGTGGTGGTAAGAAATAAATACTATATGTCATGCATTGAAAACTTGACCTTATGGCTGTGAAATATGACCTCTGTATTTAGTTCTAACTAAAGTTATACAATTTTATCCCTCTCAAAGAAATCCACCAAAGCAAAACTGACTAAAAACTCTAAGTATATTGTAGCCATTAATGAAACTATTATATTTTAGGTAACCCAGAACCTATCCCTGGGTGCCAATGCTCCTAAAACAAAAATGAATGAATGAATGAATAAATAAATAAAATGGGGATGGGAAACAAAGGAAAGGATGAAGCAATAGATAACCCAGTAATTTTACTGGTGAAAAGACTCCATCAACACCAAGGGGTTCAGCTAAGTCGCTAAGTCCATTGAAAATGGGTAAAGCTTACTTGGGCAGGGTAATGTTAAGTAGTTGGTGCATTAATGACGTAAGATGGTTATGCTTACCAGGCGATGCGGCGACATTAATGCACAGACACAGATGTGGTTAATTATGACAAGGAAAACTGGAGGGGCATGGTAGAAAAAAAGTCTGTGTCTGGGTATAATATTCAACCATCCATCATCCAATCCTATGTCACCCCATGAGGAGCGTAGGAACTCGGGGCTAGGCAAGTTGGTCCTGACATTTATTTAAAGATTAGAGTGACCAGTCTCACTCACCCCTGAGTGGCATTATGTGAGCAATAGCCCCAACCATCCCTTGGATATAAACATTCACCGGTTCAATCCGACTGTAGCACCTTAATTCGGGTACAGTACCAGCATATCACCAGATCATCGAATAATTTATAAAGACACCAGCGTGCTTGCATGCGTCAGCCTTGGTCACCTAATGGCGACTCTACACGCTGCTCAATCTCTGGCAGTCTCACTATTCAGTCATCACCACAACTCTACTCCTAAGACTAAATATGCGATTATGGTTAACTACAGTACTCAATGTTTCAGCATATGTGGCATCATAATCCTAATCTCTCAACTATAAATAAGGCAATGATTAACTGAAGAAGAGTGAGGGTGAGAGGACACGGTTACACTCACCAAACCTAACGTCTGGGCACAATTCTCAAGTAGTCCAGCGACATCATAGAAATCCTACTCCCACGACTGGTACCGCACTAAACATGATGAGGTTGTTGTTGTTAAGTAACCTTGGTCTGTCTGGTTAAGCAGACCCATCACCTGCAGACAAGCAATTGCCCTTGCAGGGCCATCCTGTGCAGAGAATCAATATTCCCTTGCAGTATACAGTGCCTTGCCACAACAAGGTACCGGCAAGAGTGTGAAGGCTTTGTTCCCGGATGGACACTGCATCTGTATCTCTCCACTCTATTAACAGGGGAACCAAAGCAGGCTCTACATCATTCAATTATATGGTGTACGATCCAGGAACAGGAAAAAAGGATAAAAAACATATGTAAACCATTATCAGTGTACCACAGTGTAGTCAGAAAAAAAAAAAAATCCTTACTTATGGCATTCTCAGCTTGTAAACCATCAAAAATATTCAAATCTATAAAATGCAGTTAATCATGTATGATACAAATGACACAGCCTACATCTAGAAAATAAAACTAGGGAACACCACAGATCAAACCTGTCCCGCCCTCTTGTGATGCTGAGACTATGAGCACCACAGAATGCCATGTCCACCATGTAACCAAAACAAAACTCAATCCTAAGACCCAAAGCGTGTAGCTAAAATTCAAAGCATGAAATACACGAGCTTCTACAACATTGTTATCAAGTGTACAATATATGTATGTACACAGCTCTGATTCTCTAAGTAACTGGCTCATGATCCTGTGGTAAAATTTTTTTATTACTGGTATTCACAAATTCAGCCATGGCAAACAAAACATTTACTTTACCAATTCATACTGTACTCTTTCTAACAAGCCAAACCAAGACAGTGTACCTTACAGCTATACAGACCACAAATATCAAGTTACACTACATTTCCATACGCTTAAAGTACATTAATTTCTAAGTTCAGTTTCATAAGATATGGCTCCATACAATACTACAGTAAACTGCAACAGATGACTCAGATCTCATGGCATTACTAGACAGTTGGCACAGAATGGCAAGATGGAGGAGTGTTATCAGGTGAAACCATCTGATCCACCCCACAACAAAAACAGATGTAAAACTGAAAATGATGGGGATACATACCAGTAAATGTTTGAGGTACAGTAGAGTCATGTTGTCTGGTACTCTAAATACAGTACAATAGTTACATGTACAGTACAGTATATATAAATGGTACCAGTTTAGTACAAGTGGTGCAAATTTTTTTACTGCAGCTACAAATCACTTTTTTCACCCTCAATATTAGTAATCCCACCCAGTACACCCACAGAGTATACACAGTTATGAAAAGCAACTGCCAAGTTATTCATGGCACCACTGGCCTTTGCCCATGGAACAATCAATCGTATCATGTCATTTATCAAGACTCCAACATACTCGCATGCGTCAACCTTGGTCACTTAATGGCGGCTCTCCACACTGCTCAAGCTCTGGCAACCTCCCTATTCAGTTCCTTCTCCCTGAGGACAAACTATGACCTCGTCCTGTCTTTTTTGGTCTGCCTCTCACAACCATACACCCGACATTAACAAATTTCATTTATATTTTATATATTCTAACAAACTATAACCATTTATATTCTTATCCCCAAATTGTTATATTCTTATCACCAAATTATGATGGTGGCAATGTACACAACAATGGAGGTGTGAACAATGAGTGGGCTAAGTGTGAATGTAGCTACCATACTGACATGTGCGACTATCTGGCTGTCTGCTTTACCTTTACTAAAAACACACAACTCTGATTAACCCTTGTGTGATACCACACACAGGCTTCAAAGAACTAAGTTACCACAGGAGAAAAGATACAATACACATACTTGTACCATGTTATAAAAATTAATTGTATGGTATATTAACAACTGAGAAAACAAACTGATGCAAGCATTACTGCCGCAAAAAGTAGACTACACGGGCAAATCTCTCTTCAAATAAGGTGTAAAGTCAATTTACAACATAAAAATGCCACAGACCTGGGCTGTAGTGCACAAATGAATGGACAATACACTTCCTCTCAAAACTATCATTAGTGTCTTCCTTGTTTTTCCTGAAAAAAAATCTGATTTATAAAATGGAACTGCTCGTGCTTCCTTGTGAACCTGTGGTCATGATGAGTAAATTTTTAAGACCACATTCATGGGTTTCACCATCTTTAACAACTGATATGAAAATAACTCTGACAGATGAACTTTAATTTCAGCCTATAGATTTCCTTTGCAGATCAATAATAACTAATCACACCTGGCCTGTCTGGGTACCAGGGTGAGAACAGTATCTTCTGTGGGGACCTCAAATGTAAAGAAATACAAATATTCAAGGGAAATAATGCTGAGTTGTGAGGGACTTTTACACAAAAATGTAATTTGTATCAGGCTAGACAATTACACTGCAAGATACAGAAGTTACAAAACCCACAAATGTATTGATCTTAAAATTTTCAAATGTGATCACAAGAGCTGGGTACTTACCGGGAAGGGTAGGAGGTCACGATGGAAGGCAGCATCGTCCACACCAGTGATCTCAAAGGAGGGTGGCTGAGGGAAGGGGCCTTTGCCGGGGTAGCTAGTGGAGCGCCGGAACTTGTTCATCACGACCGAGGCAGCTGAGTTGGGCATGTTGTTGCTCTTACGGGGCACCGACGACATGCCCAGGTTGTGCCCCAGAGGGTTCATGCTCATGCCGCCCCGACCCCGGCTCGACCATGAACTCACCCCTGGCAACGAAGGTGCCCCAGGGGCTGCCCCAGGCCCCCCTCCAGGACCCCCAGCTGAGTTACCCTGAGGTGAGGGCCCAGGGGACCATGCGCTGCCCTGTGACCCCAGTCCCGACGACCATGATGACGAGTACTTGTTGGCCAGGAAGGGAGCCTGGGGGCCAGGGGCAGGACCCAAGGATGGCGGCCGTGCCTGACCAGGAAAACTGGGAGCCTGCTGCATATTCCTGCGCTGGGCTGCATTCTGTGGCCCCGTGGGTCCCAGTCCCAGCTGGGGCCCCAAGTTAGCGCTGAAGAGCGGTGATGGACCCCCAGAGCCTGGTCCACCAGGGTTGCTGGGGCCCAGACCATGGAAAGGCAGTGAGCCATTAATGGCTGGCATGCCAGTGTGTAGGAGAGCATCGTCCACGGACGGAGGTGGCCACAGGGAGGCCACGGTGGAGGCCAAGGAGGCCGGAAGGGCTGTGGGCTCCACCAGTCCGCCCCCAGGCCCGCCCACCACTCCCGTCCCAGCTCCTCCGGCTGCCGCCGCCGCTGCGGCCGCTGCTGCTGCAGCGGCGGCAGCAGCAGCTGCCGAGGGTACTCCTCCAGATCCTGGAGGTCCCAGGACAGAAGGGCCAGGGGTGGTGCCGGTGCCGAGGGGCCCCGAGACAGTGCCGGGCGCGGTGCTCCCCACGGCAGGAACTGAAGACTCCCCCTTCACACCTGTTTTGGTCTCCTCGTCGGTGGTGGCGTGTGGCTGCTGCTGCTGCTGCTCTTCAGGACCCTCCACCCCGCCACTGGCTATACCCTGCGGCTTGACGCCTCCACCTTGCTCGACGAGGCAGTCATCTTGCATTTTGCTTGTGGAGTTGGTGCCCCCGTCTGTTGCACTGGAGTAGAACACGCTCGCTGGCGACGTGTTTATTACGTAACTTTCCGTACTAATGCAACTTACGGACGAACCCTTGTTGTATTTAAAATCCCCCATGTATGACTTCCTGTTTTCATGAACTAGTATATACACTCATGGGGGCTGAGCGTTCACAGGAGCTATCTCACATCTGCCTCTCGTCCCCCACCAACGCAACTTCTCCAGTGGTTCCAACAATATCGAATATGCGCAGAAACTGCAGACGATACAATTCTCCACACTATAAACTCCTCTATTGCCTTTACAAATATTATAACTAATTTCAATTGTCATACGAAGACAAAAAACCTTCCTGATGCTGTATTCTGTTTCCAAATAAATGAAAATAATTCGTACGAGTCTCCTTTACAAGACTGAGTTTTCTAGTAGGAAACTTACGTATTTCACGATCGCAGCAGATTTATCGCTATTTGTGTGACTTTCAACAGCATCAGTTCCATTGCTATATACCTCCTAAGACTGTATATTAATTGTCATAAAAGGTTATAATATAGATGTATAGTAGCATTGCCCCAGCTGTTCAAGAAGCGTGAAAATCGATACTGAGCCGGGTTGGTGCGATGCTCAGCTGTCTCGCCATCAGCTGACGGGCCACAACACTCCCACCGGGGGGGTCGGGTGGGGGGGGTCAAGGCTGCAGGGGAGCTCTATTACCCATTAAACTTACTTAATATGGAGGTACCTGAGACTTTATTACACCTGTCACTCATTGCTCTAGTTTAGTCACTATCTAAATACATAATTCATTTTTATAATATCACCGGTTAGCGCTAAGATTTCACTCAATAATTCCTAGAAACGGCCAACCTATATTTTGGTAACTTTATGGACGGGTTCACGGGCGTAATTGATGCCAATGTTAAGGTGAACTTTCTTATTGTTTCGTTTCCATTCAAAATAATACACCCGGGTCACAAAACACCCACAAATACATTTAGAGAGCACATTACAAGCAACCTTACCAGGGTCTGTATCGCTCGCTGCAAATGTCATCTGATTTTCCAGTAGGCAATTAAGAGGTAAGATTCCGCCCCCTGAAAGTGAACTGGAGGGTGGGAGGCCAGTCAACCCGAGAGCTCTCTCACTTTCACACACGTCACATGACCGGTGGCAAGCAAATCACCGGGTAATATTGGTCCTATTCCCGTTCATAGGAGACTTTACACCGTATTCTCGTCAACGAATGGCCGTGTCATAAGCGATTTGTTTTGCAGTTACATCTCATTATCTTCTTTTATGTTACTGATAAAAACTATGAAGATATTAGGACGATTGCCTAGAAGCAGCATGCAAGAGAATTTTTCAGGTGTAGTATGCAAAAATAAATCGATTAAGAGCAGGTGAACGGAGTCTCCATTGCCCATTAAAATATGGCCCTAGGAAGCTTCCCAACACCTTTTCCTTACCACTTTATTTCTGCAACTAGTGGGATAGCAGCCTCACCTGCGTAATGCAGTCTGTGTCGATATTATAGGCATAAATAAGAAAATAACACATTGTAATAAATAAATCGTTAAGGAAGAGGTGTTAGGGAGCATCCTTGGCGTTTTTATCGGACTGAGAGGTTTCTTATTCCTCACATACTTATTTTCCATATTACACTGTTAATCTTTCTTATTACTGACATTCTTTGATACGGACACAGAGGAACGTGACATGTACTGGGCGGCCCGTAAACAGCCCTCCACTAGAAATTCACCAAAGGCCTCAGGAGTAGACCGCCTTGCAACTCGCTCGGCAGTTTCTTAAGATGCTGCTGGGACAGTTCAGTCTGCTGGTGTGGGTCTGCGTGTGATGGTTTAGGATATGAACATTTTTGATGCAGAATAAACGTATTTCTGACAGCGATCCCTAGAACTAAAGAATTCGGCTGGTGCACTGGAAGAAGTTATGGGTCATCCTGTACGTGAAGTACATAAGCCAGCAAGGAATAAGTGTTATAGGGAGCCATCTAAGCCTACAAGAATGGGACCCTTGGAACCTCATTCTTGTGGGCATTCCTGCTTAACTAACTTGGCAAGATAAAATAATAATAATAATAATAATAATAATAATAATAATAATAATAATAGGCAAAATACATAGCTAAAGAGGAAGTGCTACAAAGATATAAAAGTGTAACAGGCAAAATAAATCACTAAAGAGAAAATGTTACGGCAGGATATATAAAAGTGGAACAGGGAAATAAATCGCTGAAGAGAAAATATTACGGCAGGACATATAAAAGTGGAACAGGGAAATAAATCGCCGAAGAGAATATGTTACGGTGATATAAAAGTGGAACAGGGAAATAAACAGCTAAAGAGGAAATGTTACGGCAGAATATAAAAAAGTGGAAGAGGGAAATAAAACACTAAAGTGGAAAAGTTATGGCAGAAAATAAAAAAAAAAAAAAAGTGGAAGAGGGAAATAAACAGCTAAAGAGAAAATGTTACGGCCTTATAAAAGTGGAACAGGGAAATAAAGCGCTAGAGAAAATGTTACGGCAGGATATATATAAGTGGAACAGGGAAATAAATCGCTAAAGAGAAAATGTTACGGCGAGATATAAAAGTGGAACAGGGAACTAAACCGCTAAAGAGGAAATGTTACGAAACCTCCTAAACCACGGAGAGTAAGGTCATAAAACTCGCATCAGCACACCTCAGCATTTTCACCAGCAAATCACTAACATTTTACCTTTTATTTTAAGGGACATAGGAGACGTTTTAACACCTCTTCCTCTGCGATTTATTTTCCATATTACACCTTAACACTCTTGCATAATCTACAGTTTAATATCGACATAGTTTGAAAGAATACCAAACAAGAGGATATTAGGGTGTTATGTGCAGAATCAAACGCTTAGGAGGGGGAAATGTTAGGAAATTTGCTAAGCCATCGAGAATGCGGGTTAAACACACACACACACACACACTGCTTCAGTATTTCCTTTATGCAGATCACTCTCAACACCTCAATGTCTCCTTCACCAACACACTCAAGTTGACTGCCATGACGTAAGATACCATTAAAACTCCCTCGTTGCAAAGATCTGTAACTCACGGGGTCGGTCAGGATCACTTGATGGTAGTGATCGTCAGCTTTTACCCTCCCAGAAGGGAGCTGGAGCTCATACAGTCCGATCTATCGGCAAGGCTGTGACCTTCACACACGCACACACCCATCCCCTTGCTCAAGGGGGACAGTATCCACCCACTTCGTCAGTGAAACTTCACAACCTGAGCGAGGCGCGAACTCCCGTCTACCAGATGGCAAGCGAGAACGCTACCACTGCGCCAGCGAGCGGTAGTGTGTGTGTGTGTGTGTGTGTGTTGTAGGAAGAACGAGACATACTGTATGAGAAGATTCTCGGCAGGAACTTAAGATGGGGTCCTTCCTGCAACTCTCTCTCTCTCTCTCTCTCTCTCTCTCTCTCTCTCTCATACGAAGGAAAGACAGGGAGATTCTGCACCCTAACTAATCTCAGAAGAAAATTATCACACCTATATTAATTACGAATCTGCTGACCGCCATATAAAATCCTCAAATCCCACACGAGTCTCAAGTCAGCATTATAAACCTGAATTACAAAATTTAATTCAAAAGTTTCCTGTTAAAAATAAAATAAATAAATATTGCCACCGCTAACCGCATCACCCAACATATCACTCGCCACCACCACCATCATCATCAACATCATATCCTCTCATCACCTACGCAAATAGCCATCATCATCAACCAACCCCTTCAATATACATGTAAACGAGTTATAAATCATGTACATCAACTTCAGCATTCGAAGCGGCCCACTGCTTCATGACGCAACAAAATTATACATCATTACCTACAAAAACTGCCATCGTCACCATCACCATCATTCACCATCATCATCACATACTTGAATTATAATCATCACACACAAACTATAGCCTTACCATCATCATCATCATCATCACATAAATAATTATACATCATTACCTACAAAAACTGCCATCATCATTATCTACGCCACCACCATAATCATCTTCACATATCTGAAGTATAAATCATCACACACAAACTACAGCCTTACTATCGTCATCACAAAAAA
>JAGKTI010009103.1:15770-31806 GCA_018397915.1 Birgus latro
GACGAGAATATCGGCCTTGGTCAACAAAGAAAGACCAGATATTTAACTCTGCCCTGTGACCTCGAGCTCTGAGATATTGCTCTTAAAAACGAATTACTTTATTACCAACCCTAAGTCCTCCACAACGACGAGAATATCGGCCTTGGTCAACAAAGAAAGACCAAATATTTAACTCTGCCCTGTGATCTCGAGCTCTGAGATATTACTCTTACAAACGAATTACTTTATTACCAACCCTAAGTCCTTCCACCAACTTTCCAGTCACATCAAAACCGTGTGTTGGCCTTGTCCTCTGACCCTAACATTTGACTTTTCCCCGTGTCCTTGACCACTGGCTAATTGTTCACAAAATCGAATCTCCTTATCCTTACTTCACTTGACCCTTTCCACAAACCTTGCCATGTTGTCTAGACTTCTGACCTACTGTAAATAAATAAATAAATACCGATAGGGGGACCATGTCGATGAAGCTAACCGTTTCACTATGATAACATTTTAAAATTTTATTCTTGCTACTTGTGGGGAGTTATATTCAGCTCAGGGGTGGAACTTCAAACTGGAGGGGTTAGATACAGCTTTCACTAAGCACATGCACTACCACAAGCTTAAAGTTGACTCAAACTGTCTGGTGGTACTACGAACATATACAGTATATATTTTTTACGGTGTACCCATACTGAAAGGGTTAAGTAAGAATCCTGAACAACAGCGAAGAAAGCACTCTGAAACAATTTTCAAAATACTGCACAGAAAAGGGATCCCACGTCCCTAAACTTTAAATGCTAAAATCTACGCGCAGAGCTCCTTGGTTCTGAAAATCTTCAGCAAGTGACTGACGTACTGTACAGGCTCAGGTTCCGCATCTACAATAAAACTATTAATGTAACGTGAAACACTCTCTCTCTCTCTCTCTCTCTCTCTCTCTCTCTCTCTCTCTCTCAGCTAAATAAAACCGCATGTAACAATAAAATAAAATTTATCATCGGACTGAAGGAATGAAGTACCCATTATGAACAATAGCGAAAGAAGGAAACTGAAAAACAACGATGAAGAGTGAAACACGTCTGAACGAAACAAAGTGAACCTCCAAGAAGCCGAAAAGACTGTGAAACAATGCATCAATCAACGGCATTCTGAGTGAACGTAAGTGAGAGCAAAGCGACAGTATGAAAGCCACTGAAACGACTGTAAAGGATGTCAGCACCACTCCAATGACGCATTTTTTTTTTTTTAAGTTTAATTCCTGCTACCTAGAGATGATTTTACTCGGATTCGAACATGTCTCTGTTTCTAAAGAGGTTCATGAAGGTTGTAGCTCACCACTTTATATCGAAAACTCTAATGAACTGAATGAAACTGCCTCTAAGCAGCAAGAAATGAGAGAGAGAGAGGGGGGGGAAGACTGTCACCTGACTAAAGGTGTTAATATGGGTGGAGGTGACAAGTGGGGCTCACGTAACCAGTGTGATCAGGCAAGGTGATGTAGGCTGGGAGGTAATGAGAGGGAGAATGAGGCAGAAAGATGGCAAGACAGAGAGGCAGGTAGTTAAGTGGGGGGCGGTAGGAAGAATGAGGAAGGTAAGTGATAAGGGATAGGATGAGACGGTGATGTGAAGTGGGATGAGTCAGGAAGAGTGAGGCAAGCAGAGGAAGGCTGAGAGCGAAGGAAGGGATGTAGTGAGGGAGAGTGGGGCAGGCAAAGTGAAGTAGGGTGAGGAAGGAAGGAAGATGATGAGGGAGAGTGAGGCAGTGTAATGGTGAGGGAGCATCATGGTAAGGCAGGATGGTGATATGAGGAGAGGCAGGACAGAGATGAGGCAAAGACAGGGAGATGCAGGACAGATATGAGGCAGAGACAGAGAGAGGCAGGGTAGGGGAGAGGAAAAGTAAGGCAGAGAGAGGCAAGATAGAGGTGAGGCAAAGTAAGGCAGGGAGAGGCAGGGTAGTGTGCGGCTAAGTTAGGCAGTGTTGGGATAAGGCAGAGTGAAGAACGGAGTAAGGAAGCATAGAAGTTATCGTAATTAAGAGGTTAACTCCTTGATTGCACATACTTTCGTCTGAATTATATTAAAAAAAAATCTATCGTTGGGGGAAACAAAATATTTAAGTTTGAACATGGCAGCGAAAGCGGTTAAGCAGTTCTTAAATGTGGATGGCAGTGGAAGCAATGGCAAGTGCGGTCTCTCTCTCACACACACACAATGGCAATTTCTCCTTTTAAGTCTGGCTGGAAATAGCTTTCTACCGCTACCGTACCCCGTTCATATTTTTGGAATTATTATTATTATTATTATTATTATTATTATTATTATTTAATCGACTGGATAATGCGTTTTGTGGACTGGGCAGGAGAATCAGCTTGGGTATGAGGGTATGAAGTGAGTTTAATTTGAGAATAAAGAGAAGAGGACCAAGAATGAGATGGAAAAAAAAAGAAAAATGAGGAACAAATAGACTACATGGGAGGATCCTGCTGGGAAAAAAATTGCTCGAGTACAATGAAATACTGTATTCTGTCCGCCTCTCCTATAAAAAATATATATATATACCTCTGTTTCATCGCTGGATTCATAGACGGTTGCATAATTATGACGTACTGGACTAAGGTGTTTACTACTTTCCACTTGGGTTTGCTAATATGCACGTTTTAATGAGCAAAGCAAATAAACTTCTGTATTGGACTGCTCTCAGAAAAGAAAAGAAACAAAAAGATGAGTATACGGAGGGACCAACAATGAGGTGTCGGGGGGAGGGGGGGGGGATGAGGGCTGATTTGGGTGTGGAGGAAAACAGTGATGAATTGTGACTTAGGGCACAACAGTCTCTGAGGACAACTACTTCAAACCTAACCAATATGACAGCACTCTATGCTCATACTTGTAGAGTTGGTGGGCTCCTGTCCCTTGAACTTCTTCAAACAGGTAATTCCTCAAATGGCACGTCAACGTCTTATTCGGCAAAATAATTTTATATTCTGAATGACATAAACGCCACTCAAGAACATAGTACTTGCTTCGGCAGTACATATACAGTACTTTATAACAAATGAACGATAGAGATTAGCATGGCCCTTTCGCAAGGATGACAAGCAAAATCGTAGTTACTCAACGTGTAGCGCACAAAACAAGATGTCTCAGTGGTAGAAAACTTGAGACGGAGTGACGGTCATGCCTTACTGTCTCACGTGTTGCGGTTCGAGCCTTAATTAATTCTAGAGGTGACTGGAGGATTTTCTGTCATGTAAAATGCTGCCGACCTACGCATTTTCCGGACTAGTTTTGCCTAGTTTCAGGCTCCTACGCCAAATGGGAAAAATTTGGAACTGCTTGTTACCATACAAATCTGTCTCTATAGCCAGAAACCACAATCCCGCAAATGGTGGTCGTTGGTGAGTTAGTTGTTTTACGGGGAGAGGCACTAACTTTCCGCCAGCCCACTTGTTGACAAGTAGGGAACACGTATGGGTTGCAGGAAACAAATCAATAGACAAAAATCGCTAAGGACAGGTGCTACTGAAATTCGTAAGCCCACGAGAATATGGCCCCTATGTCTAGACATACACCTCCATCATGCAGGCAAATATACAACCTGATAATGGAATTTTGGCTAACTGACAGGCAGGTTTAAAGTATTAAATGAGAGAACGTGCATAGAGCCACAGCCTAAAATCGCCCTACTTACCGGTGATCCCAAATACTGATATGTCCTAACTGCTGGTATTGTTTATGGTTCCGTGATTCGGATTACTTTAGTGCAGCTATATACTACCTCGAATCGAGACTTCAGTGAGTGATGACACGCAAAAACCGATTATGTGTCGCAATAAACCTCTCGGAAATAAAAAGAAAAAAGAAAAAATCAGACTTTTTTGCAGGAACATAATATTTTAATGAATCACATCTACTACACACTAGTAAGATACATGCTGTCTTCTACAATGAAAATATACGACGGCTGTCATTTATAACGATCAATGATCCATCAGCATAGTCTATCTATCTATCTATTGCCAGACGCCTCAATCCCGAACGGGGTGGCCACAAACAAATCGCCTCCATGTCACTCTGTCCCCTGCCATTTCACTACCACGCTCCCAACTCACACCCCCCTCTCTCATATACCTCTCCACTCCATCCCTCCACCTCATCCTCGGCCTCCCCCTCCCTCTCACCCCCTCCACCTCACTCACATACACTTTCCTCGTCAATTTTTCACTGTCCATCCTCTCCACATGCCCAAACCACCTTAACGTGTTTCTCCTAACGCTTCCCATCACATCCTCACCCACACCAAAACGCTCCTTCACTTCCTCATTTGTTAGTCTGTCTCTCCATGTGACTCCACATGCTCCTCTCAAATAACTCATTTCCACTGCTCTCACTCTTGACTTCTGTCCTTCCAACAGGGTCCAAGCTTCACTTCCATATGTCAGAGTTGGTATCACAATATTGTCATGTAACAACTTTTTCACTTCCATGCTCACCTCCCTGTTTCTTATCACTGCTTTCAACGAACCAGCAACCTTCCTTCCCTGCTGCACCCTTTCGAGCACTTCACCCTCCAGACTTCCATCCTTACTCATCACACTGCCCAAGTACTTAAATTCACTCACATTCTCCATATCCTTCCCATCCAATCTCACTGTACACTCACTGGCTTCACTTCTCTCGAAGACCATCACTTTACTCTTCCCCACATTCACCTTTAGATTCCGTTTCTTACACACTCTCCCAAACTCATCTACCAAGCCTTGCAGCTCCCCTTCGTCTTCGCTCAACAACACAGTATCATCTGCAAACATCAGTACAGGGAGTTTCCAAACACTGCCCTCTCTCACTAGGGCCGCTCCAACATCCACTGTCCGACCTTGTATCTCTTTTATAACCCCATCCATGTACAGATTGAACAACCATGGAGACATGACACATCCTTGTTTCAATCCAACCTTCAAATGGAAAGAATCACTCAGTTTGCCATCCACACGCACTGCAGCCTTAGCACCCTCATGCATACTCTTCACTGCCTTCAACAACTTCCCATCAGCGTAGTGCAACCAATAATTACGCAGCGCGGGAAAAGTACATCCTAGTTTGTCATACAATACTTCCGAGAGAAAATGGAAAGTATATCTTTATATTATATAGACATTTTCACAAGTATACATACGCAAAAATACGTTATGAAGCGTCCCTGATGCTTCATATTACATTACATCTATAGTGCTCTACAATAATTATTAGTGTCTGTATTATCGAACTTAAAGTGATATAGATTTCTACAAAGAAGGAAATGCAATGATTATAATGGAAGGATAAGATGGCGTCATCATGGCAACAAATACATATTCTGGATGAGCTATCAATGAATATCGTAGAGATTATTGACCTTTTAATTTAGAGGTAAAGCAAGATTTTCATAAAACACTAAGATATGAAGAAAAAATAAGTTACGAGGATAAAAGTTTAATATTTTGCAACGTGGTAAACCGAAAATACATAAAGATATCTACAATAAGTAAGGCAAGAGAGGAAAAGGGAAGATGGGCAAGGGCTGACAGAGGTAAACATTGGCTGTGTTTGTTTTGAACCCGGCACCAACATGAAGCTGGACGACGCCGCGTGCTTTTCTACCTCTGGATCACACAAGAGAAAGGCCGATTTTGACTCTGACGACAGGCGAGGGGTAAGAGACGAACACCGGCCACATATTGGGCACAATGATACTGAGAAATATGAAGTTTTTCTGTCATAAATGGTGCGAGGTGAAGGTGGCGGCGAGGTCAGCCATAGTGACTAGCAGGCTTGGCGGGAGCGCGTGGTCTCATACACAAAGACACACTGTATATTCCAGGCCAAATACGCTTTTTAAATAGGTTACACGTGATTCAAACAGGGAATGGGGATAGAAGCAACACGATGATGGGGCCTTGTTAAAATGTGTGCTGATAAAAAGCCGTTTTATTGATGCACAGTGCTGCCAAGGACAGGGGGCCTGATAATTATAGTTTGGGGGATACCATGTTTATTACAATGAAGGATTTTCAAGGTTTTTAGGCCTTATGAATTAACACTGTGGCTCATCTTGGTTTATGTACAATACAGTTTCACTGCAGTGTTCATTTTTCTTCTTTATGTAACTTAATACCAACATAGCAGATGTCCCACATTTCCAGTATTTATGTGTTTCATAAAATTAACTAATAAAATTTGCTTTCTTTTTTAATTTTCCCAAATTACTTTATAGATCACTAATAAATGGTAATGGTGCAAATATAGTACCCTAGTATTAATGTACACTATTAGCCCATCAGTGGTCACAGGCATCAAACAACGTCGTATAGTTCCAGTGCTGGGGGGATGAAACAGGCATAAACTATAAACACTGCAAACAATCATGGGCAGGGAATGAAAGGCAGCGGTCTGTTTACACGACCCTACTCTACCATCCCAAGCACTCAGGCAGCTAGTTCATCTTGCATGTCTGTGCCCATTGGTTCACATGTTCTCAGTGCTTGCATAGCAATATAATGTATTTTTATGCAACTCAGCAAATCACAGGATGGGTTTAGTTATTAAAAAAAAAAAAAAAACAGGTGCAACAGATGATTCTCTTCACATTCAAGAAAAGGAAAAAATGATTTTTGAAAAACTGGTCCCAGGACCAGCCTGTGGTGCACAGGAATGTATTACCTCACTATCATGGAAGGGTTAACACAGGAGGTTAAAGTCTTATGATTGTAACACTGGTATTCTACTCCAGTCAGTGCTAGATGATTTTATTTGATTAAAAGTATAGTGAATACTGTGGTAGCCCAAAAGAGTAAATAATGTAGTAGCATACGAGTATTACAGGTAATACTGTTACCATAGCCCTTTCATGATCAATACACTGGCAGTATGCCTTTCAAACAACACCAGATAAATTTATTGATGTCACATTCCTATTTTTATAATGTTGCTTTCAGAAACGACCCTTTGTACAGCCGAGAATATCAATTGACGTGGATGTGCTTCAGTCCAGAGTTCAGCAAGGACGCATCAACTCTCAGGTGGGAATATATTGTTGATTAAAAGGTTTTCATTATACTGTTTTATTTGATTTTTAACCTGTAGTTGCTTTGCATTGTCTTGTCGTAGCTTCTCATCAGCTGAAATTATTTTATTAGTGAATTTCATTTTAAGTTGAAAGTTGGTTTACGTAGCATTGAAATAGGTGTCATTGTAATGTCATTTGCATAGTCAGTCCCCAGAGTTTGTATTTCAGCAGTAGGGATATCTCCTTTTATATGCTGTGTACCATAACTATCTCCATTTGACTCCAGATTGTAACTGGCCCCTTTTGCCAGCAGGTTGTAACTACAGTACATCCTTTTGTAGGCAGGTTGTTACTCACTCTCCCTTTGTTCCTTTGTCCACAGGTTGTAACTCGACGTATAAACCATGCAGTGCGCTACCCAGTGAATTGTGACCCCATAGATGGTGTGTCACCAAATCTCCATGCCATGCAAGTTAACCGCACCACCTGCCCTCGATGTCTTCAGGGCGAACCAGTTAGTATCTTTGCTCTTGAGACTTGGGCACTTCTCTTTTCATGTCTGTAAATTCAACAGGTTTGACAGTCTGTCAAATCCTCCTGGTCTGTGGCAGCTTCTGTTGCTTTATTACTTAGCTTCCATTAATTCATGCTGTCTAGACTCCTCAGGTTTTTGTGAGCTTTTCTTAGTTTGCAATTGTTCTTACTTTCATGCCTGATGTATCTTCTTTATGTTTGTATTGTTGTTGTAATACTTTCACTCTTATGTTAGCATAGTTCTGTAGATTTGTCTATATTTTGAAGTACCCATGTACTTCGGGCAATTTCTCTTGGTTGTGTTGCCCTGTCCATCATATATCAGGACTTACTGTGTTAATTTGTATCTATGACAGCTATTTTGCATTGTGGCCCTTATATCCTGGAATAAATATTATCACTGTTGTTTGCAGCTTCCTCCCTCCTCTCCTCCTCCTGCCACACTGTTCTTACAGCTTGAGTAACTATAAAACTATGTTGCAATAAATTGGCAACATCATCATGACCACTCAAATATATCTTAAACTATTACAGTTGCGGCCTGATTGTGTGAAGCTGCAATCCCATCACCAGGTTAAGGATATTTGTTGAAAACTTACTGTAATTTTTCAAAACTGGAAGCTAATTTGAATAAGGATGCAAAAGTGTAGAAATGAAAATAGAAGATGAAAATGGAGACTACTGACAGTTACAGTACCATACCAGAAACAAGAGATGAAAATACATTTTTGAGAGTTGCCATAAAGTGAACTGTGGCTAACACATGTGGGTGGAGGAAACATTGTAAAATGATATTTCTTGATCCACCCCACCACTCATATGTTGGAAAGTGGGAAAAGATGATAGCAATGTGTCTTGGACTGAAACTGATGCATCTTTTTTCAGTAACAAAACTCTTATGTGGATGCAATTTTTCTAATGATTTTATGACTTATTTTCTACGTATACCCAAGGTGGTGTAAACTTTCACAAAATCTGATAGATTTTTTTCCCCCTCCAACAGGGTCACTTTCGGCATATCTTGGAGAAGTAACGCTGCTCTAACCTTCTGTTCACAAGTACCTGCCCTAAGTTAAGGCAAGGCAAGATGGCAGGAGCACCAGGGCTGGGATGTTAAGCTAGTCCACTGGTCTTTACCCTTCCTGTTCTTTACAGGCCAGACAGTTTTGGATTATTTTTTTTTTTTTTTTTTTTTTTTTTTTTTTTTACATCTTTAGTTTATTCTTGCGGTACTAGATGACTGTATTAAATTTGGTTAGGAACTCACATTTTCAAGGCATTAATGAAGGCTAATTCTAACCCCTGCCTTTCAAAAGTCCTTCCATAGCTGAATAAAATCATCAAGAGATTGTAAGAATAAAATAAGGATGTCACTGGGCCAGTGGTTAAATAATTGGCACAGAGGAATACTGGCTTGTCAGGGTTTATGTTTAATGTACAGTCATTTCTTTTAGGGAACGAGTGCAAAAGATTATTGGCTTATGAGGGATTGTTTTAGTTGTTAGTATACTGTTTCTTCTATTCATTTTTTTTTTTTAAACAAGATAGGGATGGTGCAAAAGAGAATTGGATTGTGATGTTTATATTCAGTGTATGGTAGAGGATCTAAAGAATAATGTCAAAATTTTCTCAACTAGCATGTCATGTACAACTTCCTTAAGATCTCACTTTGTTTTGACATGGTTTAATTGTGGTGTAAAGGATATTTAAAAAACTCTCTTTCCCAGTTTTCTAGATCCTACCTCACCCTTTCCATGGGAAAAATGGTCTGGCTGATGATGATGTAAAGGGTTACTGATTACAGCTGTGTATTCATTTTTCTTGCAATGATTGAGGCAAGTGATGATATGGCACTGCAGTAAATCTACTGGTGTACCGAGTAAATTGGCATATCAGGGTTGATTTAGTTGTCTTTTCTTTCTGAAGTGCTTTTTCTGTTAAATATGTGCTTTCTTTTCCACAGAGAAATGTCATTATATTAGGATTTAATTTTTCCCCGGGAACGTTGAGTGTATTTTTAGGTGTCGAGCTCAATTAGTGAAGTGAATTGTTGCCACATTCTTAGACTTGTACCTCAAAACTTTCTTTAAAATTCTCTTAACGTGGACAGTATAGCTATTTGCCATATTGCTTTCAATATTATTCCACCTTCTACCCTTCACTATAAAAACTAAATTTGCATTTTATTATTTTTTTCAAGTATTAAGATGTCAAAATTTTATGTGGGTTCAGCTACCCCCACATGAACTCTCAGTACAGTTGTACAGTAACTTTATTCTCAAAGCTTCACAATTACAAACTTCTTTCAGGTTACTTATATTAAAAGATAGGATAATATGAACCTAGGCAAGTACCACTTAAAGTCTGCAAACTTTATGTTGCTTTGGAGATTCTCACTTCTCTCTTAAACCCTTCATTGCAATAGTGTATTACTTTACTTTATTCTTGCTGTC
Organism: Birgus latro; assembly: GCA_018397915.1. NCBI lineage: Eukaryota > Metazoa > Arthropoda > Malacostraca > Decapoda > Coenobitidae > Birgus > Birgus latro. The sequence continues at coordinate 25,793 of JAGKTI010009103.1, forward strand.
TCCAAATTATTTTATGCATCAGGAGAGCAGCATAATAATTCAGGAGTTAACTCATACCATGCTGGGCAAAAAAAATAAATAAATAAATAAATGATACCCCTCTATGCCGGCCAATTTTGGATTTTCTTTTTTCTGGCTAAATGGGCTTAATACATCAATATAAGATCCCTAGCATTAATAAAAGTAATCACTAAAGCCAGATAGTAGACTGAATCGAGTCAGGTTGGTGCCACTGTACCTCTGAAATCTTCGAGGTTACTGAGAGAGCAGAGCACCTGTGAGCTTGTGAACCGATTTTGGATATTTTTTTCTGGGTAAATGGGCTTAATGCATCAGTATAAGATCAGTGGCACTAATAAAATTAATTGCCAAAGCCAGAAAGTTGCTTTAATCCAGTCAGGTTGGTGCCACTTGACCTCTGAAATCTTCAAGGTTACAGACAAAGCAGATGTAAGCCTGCTAAGATTCACTTGCCTCCTGTGATCCTAAATCAGTGTTGTAAGCATAGCAGAGAAATGTCTGAAGTTAGCGAGATACGATATTACCTTCCATTTTACTTCGGTTGCTTGCAACGACTTCTTGATGCTACAGGACGTAAATCTACATCACTGACATTTTTGAAAGGGACATAGAGCTGTGTCGCTAGTGTGGTACGGGTTAATGAAAAACTGTTGCTAACACCACTACTGAATAAATCTCTCAAACTGAATAAAATCATCTGGAAATGGCAAGAATACCATTAAGAAAAAAAAAAAGTACATCACTAGTTGAGGGCTATATTCTAGGTGATCAGAGAGATTTTGGTATGCCTCTTCCTTAGCAATGTATTTTCCATTCAGTTCTTTCTTGTATGCATTGTTTATGCTTCATATTGACAGTTTGCATGAGTAATGTACAAGATTATTAATAATGTGGTGTGCAAAATCAATCACTAAGAAAAAGGTGCTATTAAAGTCTCCTGTGCCACCTAAGATATTGCCATGAAAGGGTTAATCCACCAAATATGTTCAGTTAAGGGTACTATTACTAGGGAATTAATTTGCACGGGTTTTTGTACCTACAGACATCTTTTGAATTTTTAAATGAAAACATAAAATAATTTTTAATACCCTTAAAAAGGGATGTCTGGAATGATTTTTGTACTGTAATAACTTAAGATAGTGAGGTAAGAAAGTGTTCAGGAATTACAGGGAGAGTTTGACTTGTGAAGTGGAGGAACAAAATGTGGGTGAAAAGAAGTAAAAATGAGAATGCAGGCAGTCCTCATTATAAGTAGTATTTTTAGATTGTATTTTGCTGTTAAGTCCTCAGTAATTTTACATTGTTTGCATATTTGAAAGCCTTGGCCTATTTGCGTGTATAAGCCTTTCTTCATGTGTTGATGGCCATTAGCGGATATAGTGGTGGGTGCCATTATTTCTAGCACCAGCAGTGCCCCACCAATAAATAGTGTGGTCAGATGAAAGAAAAATGACAATGAAAAGTTCCATTGCTACTCAGTGCAGTTGACTAGCCAGTTTCCCCCCAATTTACTGTCGTAAAACTATGTGAAAAGCTGTGGTAGTAGGGAATTCGTCCCTTACTTATGTTGTGGACTGCCAGTCCAAATAAGTAGCTACAGTGGCATAATGGATAATTGCTAATAAGGACGGAAGTATGAGAGGTGGCTGTGAAGGAGAACTGGGCAACAAGGTTAGGTGAGCATGAGGTATAATGACAAAACTGGAGTGCATGACGTGTGCAATATCAGTGGCTGAGTGACTGAATCATACATGAACCCCTACACTATAATGACATCTTATTTCTTGTTACTGTCTCGATTTTAGTCAACTTGGGTTTGATCCCTTTACTCTGGAAGGGTTAGAAATAATCTCCACTTGCTGGAGGAATTATTCCCAAGTCTGTTAAAGTTGTTTATTGGGGAGATAAAACTCCTTCAGCCAAACTTGGACCTTCTTTAGATCCATCTGCCAACACTGTTGTATTTCCCAAATAAACAAACTCTGCAAGTATGTGTATAAATCTTCCATTTGAACAAGTCATGGAAATGTTATAGCTAGAAACAGTTTTCATTACTTCCCTCCAGGCTGAATAATATCATCTGCTGGTAGCAAGAACATGAAGAAGTCATTGTAATAAGATGGAATATAATATTGCCACGCATTTTTACAACTTAGGTGTCAGGAGGGCCAAGTGCCGTAAAAGGCCTTGCAACGTAAGGTCAACATTTTGATCTGTCTTTACTGTCATGAATGTTCGTCTCTTCAACATACGCCCGCTTGACTGTATTATGTTTGTAGTGGGTAATGATATAGCACATCAGGTTTACGCCAACTAATCAAACACTAGTTTACGCACGTAGTTAGCTAATTTTATTGTACAACTGATCAGGTTTCTTACATACAGTACAGAAATTGATACATCTAATAACTTCATAGCTATTGATATTTATAACCCTAGTTTAGTAACATGTAGGCCTACCGTTTTTTGTTTTTGTAGCTCTTTCATACAGTGTTGTGGAGTAAGATAGTTTGTGTGCTGAAGTAGTGTTATCACCAGGATAGTTTTATTAGCGCAGTAACTCTGGAATTTCACTGTGGATTATTTACATTTGCTTGAGCAAGGTCCTGTATCTCAGACACATATAACTGTATCAGTAAAAATGTATGTGAAATCTGCAGTGAAAATTTGGGTCATATTTGAAATGGCCATAGGGATTTTGCAACACCTCTTCCTTATCAGTTTATTCTGCAAACTATGCCTCAGTATCCTCTTGAATGTTAGTAATGGAAACTACTGATATTAAGACAATATAAATGAACAAAATGGTAAGGTGTAATATGCATTATAAATCACCAAGAAAAAGGTACTACAATGCCTCCTATGCCACCTAGAATATGTCCCTTTTCTGTGTGTCAGAATTAAGTTTTGATTTCTATAATTTACTCTGTTGATGCTATAGGCTGTTGTATTATATAAAGTGTTTGGGCTAGGGAAGACACTGTATATAACGGGGCTTCTACCATGGACTCCGACACAATTGGTTAAGTGTGTGTGTGTGTGTGTGTATGGAACCTAATCAAACTAAAAAAATATATATCACTCATATCAATCAGACCCAACAGTAAAACAGAGGCATTTGTTGGGAGCATTGATGGTTACTGTATTTTATTAGGGTAAATTTGTAGGCATTATATGAACTTTAGGATTTAGAACTGTACAAAGGAATGTAAATTGTGTGAGGTTTGAGAGAATTTATGAAACAATGTTGAATGAATTTTTAAAAAGATTATAAACTGTATGATTACCAATTTCCAAAAGTGTAACCCTTTGAATTTAGGTGACATCCTTCTTAATCTGTTCTTGCTGCTACCTGTCTACCTACTTGAACTTAGGAAAGGCCTTTCATTCTGAAGGGGTTTATTAAGGCTATATCAAATCCTTCCAGTCTGAAATATCCAAGTTGAACCAAAATCGTATGAAGAAGGCAAGAATAAAATGAAAGGGACGTCCCCAGGCTCAGTGGGTTAATATTTCGTGCTGAACTCCAAGGTGTGGAATATTAAATAGCGACTTAGCAGAAACTTAGCAACTAACATTTTTGACCAGTCCCCTAACCCAGACATTGTGCTGTAGGATAAGTGATTGTGTTGTTCTGTTCACAAACTATCCGCTACATGTGTCCAGCAAGATCCCCCCCCCCCCCATGCCCCCCAAGGGTAAAAAAGATAAAAAATAGTAAAAAAAAAAAAAAAAGTTACATGCCATTTTATAACGATTCAAAGTTTGGATCACAGTCACATTTCTCAAATAAAATAGTTCTGCTACTAAATGTTGGTTTTAATTTCCTTATGGTTTCTGTTCAGAGTGATTTACTGAGCTCTGTACTGCTTATGATTTCTGTTCAGACGAATTTACTAAAGCTCTTTATTGTGCTTCTTACTGTTAATGATGATGGTTTTTAAGTGGAGAAATGGGTTGGTGAGATGATGCCTAGTTTTTGGTGGTAATACGAGAGTGGATGATTTTTACATGAACACAGTACAGGAGTTGTCATGATGCAAATTTCTGTATGTGAATGAGAGCCATGATGATGATGGACAATGTCCATGATATTCTATTTCTGAACCTGCAGCTCCAACCAGTTCAACAAGATTTCCAGCAACAAGATAGTACATTCCTTAAACTTGCTAGGTTTATTTTTCAGAAGACATAATACTTCCCCAGACTGTGCATTAAACTCTGTCTCTTCATGTACTTTTACTTACTTTTTCATACATACTTCCTAGATTAAAAAAAAAAAAATACTGTAATAATAATAATCAGAGCCATCTGCTTTACAAGGCTAGAAATGAAGTATTAAAGTTTCAAAATAAAATCCTTTCTAAACTGCTTTTTAAATATAGCTGATTATGCAAGAGAGATGGAAGGTGGGGGAGAAGGGGGGACGAAGACCAAGGATGAGATGGAAGGGTGTATAAGGGTGGGATGAGAGTTTGAGATAGGACAGCCTGAGGGTGGAACATAAGATGACATGGAGGCAATTAATTTGTGGCCAACTCTTCCGGGATTAAGGCATCTGGTTTTGGACAGACTGACAGATAAACGGATGAAAATATAACTGGCTTTAGAGAGACTGATAGATAAATAAGATATGAATATACCTGTTATACTGCATGGTGCATTGACTGTATGCTAACTGGATACTGTATAAAGTGCAGTTTGGTATGAACATGTGAACTAGGAAGATGTTTGCCTAAGGATCAGACTTATTATAATTTACCCTATTAACTTGGCACAACTAAATAATTTAAAATCTTCCACACACACTCGTAATTAATGTATAATTGCTTATATTTGTGAGGCAGGAATAATTATTTTCCACAGCACATAAAACTTAGTACACACACCCATCCCTCCATAATTCAGATCTCACTCTCTTTTTACTACTTTCATGTTAAGTTCCCTTTGCACAACTTAAGTCAGATTTGTTTAAGGAAATGTTGCATGTAATGGTACAGTACCTGGTACGAAGTATTAAATTTGTAATGGGTAACTAACACACTGAACGCTGTGTAATAAGTGTCAGTCAGTTCCAATAATGTAGGCATCAGGTAAAGGTATACCTTGGTTTAACGATGCAAATGGTTAAGTAAAAATCAATTGTTATGCAGGGTACCATATCTCAGGGTAGATTTAACATGTATCGGGATGCTTTTTTGAGCATTGGGTTTCACCCCCCAGCCAAGTCCTAAACCCACCCAAATGAGTCTAAAAACAAGTTTAAAGCCAATCTAAATGGCCTAACAGCTGCAAAAAAAAATAACCTAAGCCTAACACCTGTAAATAACTAAAGCCAACAAATAAAATCTGAAAATCGTCAAATATAAGTCTGGAAATAATCAAACTTAGAAAACTGTACCCCAAAATGACAGTGTTCACCCCACCTTTGATTAAAACACATTAATCTATGTCTAACAACAGTTTATAAATCATTAATCTATGTCTAACAACAGTTTATAAATCATCCTAAACACACAATTTGTCTACAAAAACATCAAAATCGTTAAAAAAATGAAAACCCATCGTTAACCGCGGTAGAGTGGCATTTCTACCTCCATCGCTAAGCCGGTGCATCGCATCTAGGGGTATATCGAGGTATACCTGTACATCAATGCTTAATTCAGGTGTATGATGGGGCAAATGTGAAATGCATCAACATGAATAGGCAAAGACTAAGAACTGTCAATGTTCATTTTAACTATTATATCATTAGGCTTTCTCCCTAACTACTTTCATCATCTTATATCACACTGCCCTCCATAACTATTGAATGTCCTTATCTCTCTTCTTTGTCACTAAATTTACGTTCTTAACTAACCCAACCAACCAACTCACTAACACTTTAACTACACACTCTTCTCCCTAACTACCATACCTCCCAAACTACCTTACCTCCCTAACTACTGACCCTTCTCCCTAACTACCCTCACCTCCCCTGCCCCTGCCACGCC
>JAGKTI010009104.1:0-10480 GCA_018397915.1 Birgus latro
GTGTGTGTGTGTGTGTGTGTGTGTGTGTGTGTGTGTGTTTCAACTTCCTGGGTGAGGACATGAGTGTTTGTTTACATTTTAATTCGCTTACGTACACATTATTGAACTTCTGTGAATAGCTGGGTGCAGACTGGCTGTGTATGCATGTATGTATGGACGTGTGTGTATGGACGTGTGCGTGGATATTTGTTGCTTTTCATGGACGAAAGTTGTGGATCTTTATGCTTGTTTTATTTGTCCGAGGGGGTATTTCTGTGTGTAAGCATGAGTTTGTGTGTGTGTGTGTGTGTGTGTGTGTTTGTGTGTGTATATGTGTGTGCGTGTGTGTGTGTGTGTGTGTGTGTTTGTGTGTGTATATGTGTGTGTGTGTGTGTGTGTGTGTGTTTGTACTTCCATATACAGTATGTAACCGTGAGATGTTATGCATTTGTGTGAAAGCATACATGCATATAAGTGTGTATACATGTCTGTCTGTCTGTCTGTGTGTCTGTGTCTGTATGTATGTACGCGTAAGCACATGCAGGCCAGCCAATATTATTTTTTAAAGGGAGTGTATGTGTGTGTGTGACTTCATGTGAGTATATGTCTGCCTGAACATGTGAGTGCTTCGTGAGTGTGCGTCCCAGTGTTTTTGTGTAGATTAACGCACGTGTTGAGAAAGAGAGAGAGAGAGAGAGAGAGAGAGAGAGAGAGAGAGAGAGAGAGATTCCAATCCCGCTAAAACGACAAAATGGTCTGGAGAGAGAATTAACTGTGAAAGAACGCCACCGTAATGAAGAGATTAAGAAAAGAAGTCAAGATGTGACGGGGTTAATGATGGCTGTTAAAAACCCCGTCACTATAAAGAGTCACCAAAGTTAACATTATCGGGAAACTGCAATAATGAAAAAAATAATAATAATCCCCAGGTAAACTCTCGCATTTGTTGACTTGCATCTGTCCTTCTTGACGGAAATTTTCTCTCATTCAACCTGACGTGTAGAAAGGTGAATTAATATTTCTGATGATCGCCCCTCTGGCAATCCTCTCACGTTTCCTTCTAACTCCCGATCATCCTTCTTTCGCGATCTTTGCGAAGGTTTTGTCTTGTTATGCCAAGAATGATTAAAAGATGCATCACCGGAATGAAGAGTTTATTATTTTTGTTCAGATTAATTGCTTTCTCCACTCCAGTGATCTCCTTCAGCCTTATAACATCTTTTTCTGTTATTGGTATTTCCAGACGATTTTCTTCAGCTTAGGAGAGACTTTCCGAGCTGGAGGGTTATGTATAGCCTAAACCAATTCCTTCGCTGATAGAGGTCTTTGCTATTTTCAGTAAAATTGTTTGCTGACAGAAAGAATGAAATCAGAAAACATGCCATGTGCTTGAAAGGGTTTACCAATTTTACCCACAAACAAGACACACCTAACATTGAAAAATATAATGTTCCTTTGTCACTTTTATATATTTCAATATCCACTCTAGTTTGGCTGAGAAGTGGTTGGCAGATACGCAGAAAGATCAAAAGATTAACCAATAATCTTATACAAACCTAAGCCTGAAGAATGTTATGAATATGAAGAAAAGGAAAAAGGGGAGGCAAGACGGGGGGATGTGGTATGAGTAAAAGGGGGGATAGGTGGATGAGGGGGGAAGGAGTGTGAATGAGGGAAGGGAGTAGAGAAGGGGGGATGAATGGAGAGGTGGGAGATTAGGTGGAGGGGGAGATAGGTGATGACGTGTGGGTAAGGAGAATGGAGGGGAGGTGGAGGACTGGGGACAAGGTAGAGGAGGAGGGGGGGGGCATACATGGGATGCTGGGGGCTGGGAAGAGTGGCATGGAGTAGGTGAATGTGGAGTTAGGTTGAGGGGTGAGGGGCTAGGTGGAAGAGGGTTGGGGGAGTTGTGGAGTGAGATGATGAGCGGGGCAAGTAGGACAGGGAACAGGGCCAAATCTTGCGTGTGTGTGTGTGTGTGTGTGTGTGTGTGTGTGTGTGTGTTTGAGTGTGTACGTGTATGTGTGTGTGCCAGGTCGAGGTAGTGTCAGCATCCCTGTTTGATGTCTGTGCACTGTGGCACCCCGTGAAGATGAGCGATAAAGGAAGAGTGTCGGGCATCGCTACATCACACTGCCACCAAGGATCATAAGTGGCTGAGAGAGGTAGGAGGTGGGGAGACAGGGGCAGGGAGGTAGGGGAGGAATGCTAAGGGGAGGGAGAGAGAGAGTGAGAGAGAGAAGAATAAGAGGTAAAGTAAAGGAAAGTTATAAGGAGAGAGGGGAGGAAGCACTGAAGGAGGGAGAAATGAATAACAGAGCACCTCGTGAAGATGGGTGATAGAGGGAGACTGTCACCTCTCACTACATCACCCTGTCCCGCGGTTCATAAGTGGCAAAGAGATGTACAGGTGTGGGGGGCTAGAGGAGGAGAGGTAAGGGAAGGGAGGTGAGAGGTAGGGAGTAAGGTAGGGTGATGAAAAATTGAGAGAAAGAGAGAGAGAGATGAGAAAACAGAGACGTAGGGGAAAACACACGGAAACAGAGAATAGAACATCCAGGGAAGATATATGATACAAGAAGACTGCCAACTCTCTATATCACACTGGTACTAGGGATCATAAGTGGGGCAAAGATAGGTTGAGGGAGAGAGGTGAGGGAAGGGAGGAAAGATGTGGTGAGACAGGCAGGGGAAACAGAGGACAGAGGAGGAAGATACAGGAGGAAGGAAGTGGACGGGAAGGGAAGAGCCGGGGATTAAGGAGGGGGAAGGTAAGGACACATGTTGAGTGAATGAGGTAAGAGAAGGCGGGTTCAGGAAAAGAAACGCAGGGAAGGTAGAGTAAGGGAGAAATGGAAGGAGAGAGGTAGAGAAAGATGAGGAAACAGAGGAAGAAGAGGAAATAAGAAAAGCAGCATGAGAGTGGGTAATAAGGAAGGGGGAAAAAAAAAGAGGAGGAAGAAGGAAGGAGAAGAGAGCACCTCGTGAATATGAGTGACAAAAGGGAACTGTCGACTCTCGGTACATCACTCTGCCACAAGGACAATAAAAGCAATAAGACGTTGGAGCAGGAGAGGTAGGGGGGGGGAAAGATGCAAGGGTCGAGAGGGAGAGAGGTCGAAGAATAGAGGCAGATAGATAAGGGGATATAGACGTACGCAGAGATAAAGGCAGGGGAATAGCAGGTGGATTAAAAGAGAAACATGAAGAGAGAAGTAGGAGTTGATGAAGAAAGGAGGGTAAGGTAGAAGGAAGTGGAAAATTTGAGGTGAAGGAGGCGGTGAATAATGATGGCGGGAATAAGGAGGAATAGATAGAAGGTGGCGAGGATACAAGAAAAGAGGGATAAGGAAGGGAAAGGCAGACAGAGATGGGGAAATGAGGAAAGAGGAGAGAGAGGGAAAGGTAAGGGAAGGTGGGAAAATACTGAGGAAGGGAAAGGGAAGGGAAAGGCAGGAGGAGGTGAGGAAACAGGGAGAGGGAGAACATGGCACCCCGCAGAGATGAGTGATTAAGGAAACCCGCCAGGGCGTCTGTACATCACCCTGGCGCTGGGAGATGACATGTGGCAGAGAGGGGTTTGGTAGAGAGGAGGTAGGGAGAGGCAGATGGAGGTAAGGGAAGGAGGAGGGAGAGGGTATGGAGAGAAGAGAGCGAGAGGATGAGAGAAAAATAGGAAAGAGAGAGATGAAGGGAAGAGGTTAGGGGGAGTTAAGGAAAGGAGTGAGTAAATACAAAGAGAAGTCAAGAGAAAAGTAGGGTGGAGAGTAGCAGAAGAGGGGTAGGTGAGGTAACTAAAGGAGAAGGGAGAGAGTCAGAGGAGAAATTGGGTGAGAAAGAAGGTGAGAGAAAAGTAATCGGGCGAAAGCAGAAGGGGGGTCGGGAGAGATACTAGAAGATGGGAAAGATAAAGGAAAGAAGTCCAGTGAGAGGAAAAAGAAAAGTAGGAGTGAAAAAAGAGAGATGGGAACGGGTGAAGAAATAAGTAGGAAGGAAGAGAAAACAGGGCACCTCAAGACAATATGTAATTAAAGAAACTTGATGGAGAAAGGCAGAGGGATGTAAGGTTAGTTGATTCAAGGGAGGAGGGAATGAAAGATTGAGGGAAGAAGGAGAGAGACAGGGAGTTGCAATAAGAAGGGATAATAAGTGATAAAGAACAGATTTACAGGAAGAGGGAGGGGGAAGAGGGATGGAGAGGGAGGGACCAATGAGGGGGGCAAAAGTGGCAGAAAGCTAGGGAGAGGGAATAAGGGTGGAGAAAGAGGGAAAGAAAGTGGAAAAGGAAGATAAGGGGAGGGGAGGTAGAGAGAGGTTGGGAGAGGTGAGGATGGAGGAGGTAAAAGAGGTAAGTATAGAAGGAAACAATATGGGAAAAAGGGGGGATCATGAGTCGAAAAGGAAGTTAGGGGGAGGAGAGGAGCAGGTGAGAAAAGGAGGGTAGAGAAGCAAAGGGATAGAATGACAATAGAGAGGGAGGGAGCTGTTGCTGTCTACATGTAACACCTTTCAATTCTCCTGTTATATTTCGCCATTACCTCTCTCATTTCACATGTTAACGTTGCACTGCTTTTTCTTTAATAATTTCGCATCAAAGCATTTACAACTACATCCTGTTTGCTTTACCTTGGCTCGAAATTGCCATCTCTCGACCACGAAGGCTGAGTTGTAGTAATAGACTAACACTAGAATATGGTGCTAGTCACGAAAAAGTGCTGTGGAAAGGACGTACGCCGTAGTAATGTCTTTTTCCTACCACTAAGCTACGTGAAATAGTCTGCAAATGGACGAAAATCTGGGCCAAGTTAAAATGAATGAACTATCGTAGGCTGTTTCACCTCAAAAGCAAGTTATCAGGGTTTGTAACCGTTAATATGTAAGGCAATTCTGAATAAATCGAGGTAGGTATATACATAGGTAGACTGACAAATAGATAGATAGATGGATAGATAAAGAGATAGATTGATAGCCAGCCAGAGACAGAGAAAAACAATGAAAACAAAAGAAGACACCCAAACACACACACACAAGCACACACACAAAGAGAGAGAGAGAAGGTCCTTCATGTGTATGAAATGAGAATAAAAGGGAGAGAGAGATAATGACAGAGAGAGAGAGAGAGAGAGAGAGGAACTTTTTTCATTTAGCTTTTCTCTCTTGTCAAAATTGCTTTCCCACCATTGCAAAAATTCCTCTCCCACACCTTGTCCGACTTTGTAATTATCTCTGTTTTTCTTCAGTATTTCAGGAGCAGCAAAAAAGTTTATGTTTATTAAAATCTAAAAATAGACTCTGACATTTTGACCTTGAACTCTGAAATGCTGTGACCTCATCTTGACCGAACTATGTGAAGAGAATACTTACACATAGGTACACATACAAAAACATATACACATACACACTAACACAGACTTATACATACATATATAAACACAGACACACATATACATACATATAAATACACACATACACACACACACACACAGGTGCAGAGACAGACAGACAGACAGACATAAACCCATGCACACATACTCGTACACAAAGACACACACAGACACAAGCACGGGTACACTCACCAAGCGCAGACACTAACAAACACAGACAAGGACACATTCAAAAAGCACACACACACACACACACACACACACACACACACACACACACACACATTATTTAAGCGTGTATATTAGAGCTGCCCACCCAGGTAGAAGCGTATGCATGTCAGTCGAACATACATACATATATACACACAGGCATGCTGACAGATGAACACCAATTAATCGTGACTTCCCACCCGAGTCTACAACCGTCTGGATGGGAGGGGTTTCTCTGAGCTGCGTAAAATCGTCTGTACTGAGTCAAAACAAAATACAACGTCAGTGAATAAGGGCCTAATGATCGCTGCTGCTGTTGTTACCCCAGGCCCATCTAGACGTGAACCCAATAAACCGCAGGATACCGGCCACTTTAGCTGGGAGTTTCCGAAGGCTTTTGCTGGGGCGATGCTGAAGGATTGCCTGTATTGTGAAAGCGAGACTTGTGAGGTGGAAGTATTGCGATGTGGGGTTGTTTTTACAGTAAGGTCACAGAGAACTGTTTGTGTTTTCAATTTTGTGTTGATACTGAATCATCTTAGAAGCTAAATAAACTAGATAACCTTTTTAATAGTCCCGCTTCAGCTGTTCTTCCTACGCTGAAACAAAAAATCACCTGGTGATGTTAAAAATAAAAAACAAATTCAGCAAGGAGCAGTTTGTGGATGAACAAAAATTGGCATCAGTTCAAACTAGTAATTTGTAATAGGTTAGTGAATTTTGTTTCATTATGGAATTCACTTCATTTGGCTCTTTATACAGAGATTATTCCCTTTAGTAACAGTCATATATATTTTATCTGCATTACAGTTTTACTAGCCTAGGAGATATTTTTATTTTTTTATTAGTGGGGAAATTAAGCAGAGATGGAAACACAGGTATTTTGACATTTTTACCGGAATGTAACAGAGGGACAAATAATTACTTTTTACATATGAGAGAGAGAGAGAGAGAGAGAGAGAGAGAGAGAGAGAGAGAGAGAGAATGTGCTTCGTGGTTCCTCATTATTAAAACCACCTCTGTATTCTCATTTCATACACATGGGTGAGTATACTTTATTTATGCCCTTGCAATATATACTCGTATTTTCCATACATCTAAGTACACAAAATCGCGGCCTGGCTGGTGAATGGTGTGAAAATGCCTGTTTAGCATAGCCATTATCATACAAAAGCCAGACATCGCTTTTATGCTCCGATTTCAGTCAGACACAAATATCCAAAATGACATGTAGATATTTCCCCCCCCCCCNAAATCGCGGCCTGGCTGGTGAATGGTGTGAAAATGCCTGTTTAGCATAGCCATTATCATACAAAAGCCAGACATCGCTTTTATGCTCCGATTTCAGTCAGACACAAATATCCAAAATGACATGGAGATATTTCCCCCCCCCCCGAGCGCGCGCGTGGTGTGTGTGTGTGTGTGTGTGTGTGTGTGTGTGTGTGTGATATTTTTTCGGTCCTGATAATATGCATGAACATTGGCGTGGCACTGAGCAACACTTTTTTAATCCACTGTCACAAAACAGAAAATTTTCAATATTTTTTTACCCTGTGTCAGATAAAAATCGTGAAATGTGGGTGTGTGTGTGTTCAGAAGGACATCCGTCTACTCCTATATTTTTAACGCTAGGAACCCTTATGTAAGCTGGAACATATCAAAATCATTGTTAGTTAGTAAACATGCTAATCTTCCACGGCATTATATTAAAAGCTATAATGACTGTCGGATGTGGGCCAAGTCCCTCAGAAGCATATGGGTCCTTTGATCGCAGTTAACGCTATTTTTGCTGTTGTTATTGGCGTATGTGTGGATGGTAATGACTGTGAGGTGGTGGCGTGATTCTGGGGACTTGAATTGTGAGTGAGTGAGTGTGTGGCCCACTTCAACGAGAATGTTGTCGACTAGTTCTCCCTGTTGTGTATTTTTTTCCCCTTTTTACTGGACTCAGCCTTACTCCACATGTGGACGAGAAATAGAGGCGGGGTGATGATGGTGATGATGATCATGATAATATTATTGTTATTATTATTATTGTTATTTTTATTACCTCCGCCAAGGAGCTTATGATTTCACCCCTGTCCGTTTGTTTGTTTGTTGGTTGGTTGGTTTGTGAGCAAGATTACACAAAAACTGCTAGACGGATTTCCACGAAACGTGATAGAAGAATGGGCCTTCACCCAGAATAGACTCCAATAAATTTTGGTGCGGATTTTCTTTCTTTTCTTTTCTTTTTTCACTTTCTTTAACAATGCGAGATTGGGCGTTTTTCGACATTTGCATAAATTTTTCAGTGAATATTCCATGGATATTGATGAAAAAAAATCAGGCATATTTAGGATGTTGGTATCTACGAATGTGTACAGTTTGGCGCGGATCCATATAAAATTCCGGATCTAGCGGATTTAAATATGCTTTTATAAGGGGGGTAGTCTTTCTTCAGCTGCATGTTGGGCCTTGGCGGAGGTATGCGCTTTACTGAGTGTCATTCTAGTTATCTTTAATAATAATAATAATAATAATAACAATATTATTATTATTATTATTATTATTATTATTATTATTATTAGTAGTAGTAGTAGTAGTAGTAGTAGTAGTAGTAAAAGTAGTAGTAGCACTTGCGGTAGATGGTAGCAGTAGTAGAAGTATCATCATCATCATTACTCCAAAGCAGCTTTCTGCTAAACTACGTCCATGAATCACAGCCTCAAATTAATTTCCATATGCGTTTAATAGTGCTCTTTGAAGGCTTTAATTATGCCCACCAATAAAGCTCTAGATCAAACCACCAGCCGGAGAAGTGGCGAGTAAATGACCTCAGTTTTATGCGACACAAAAAGTCCCTGTGAATTGTTAATTATTCTACTTTAATGATTCTCGGATAATTGCAACCGTCATGAAACTCTCCTCAGTCACCTAAAACTAACCCAAATATACTCAACGTTACTTAACCTAACTCAACCTGTCCTAACCCAGCAGAATAAATCAAACCTAACTTTAACCTGACCTAACTTCACACAATAGTTCAAACCCAACCATAAAAGACCTAACCTAACTTAACCTGACCTAACTCAAAGGAGGCAATCAAACCTAACCATACCTAACTTAACCTCACCTAGAAAGATGCAACCGAATCCTGGCATAACTGATCTAGCCAAACCTAAACAAATAAAACCTAACCTAACCATAACTGATCTAACCCAACTTAATGTAACCAAAGCAAAAGCAACCAGACGTAACCATAACAAACCTGATTTAATCGAAAGTGAAGAATCATTAAAAGAGAATACAACGATCAACAATAAATATCTCAAAAGGCTGTAGGTATCTCAACATTAATAAACCCAGTGTATTTTCATTTCTCGCCACCCTGCATCATTTACCCTCACACAGCATCTGCCCTCAAGGTTTCCCTCTCTTTTTCACTCTATTCAGCATCGCCTTCATTTTTTCATCAACACCATAATTCTCACTTTATTTTATTCTTAGCATAACACCGCCTCCTTTTCATATTTTCAGAACCATAATTCCCAGTTTGTAGTTGCATAATTCTTTTTTTTTTTTTTTAATAGCTGCATCATTTCCCCTTCAATTTTCAACACCAACATTCCACTTTTCTTTTTTCTGTCTTTCTCATTTCTTTCCTCCTCCTCCTCCCGCTCCTCCTCTTCTTGTTTTTGTTCTTGTTCTTTTCATTTTCTTCCTCTTCTTCTTCTTCTTCTTCTTCTCTCTCTCTCTCTCTCTTTTTGTCCCAGATCTTCATATTTTTAATGACATAATCCCCTCCCCCCCCCTTTTTTTTAGGCTAATTCCAGTCCCCGATGCCACCTTTCACCTCTTATATTTTACATCACAAGATAATGTTACCAAAGTTTCTCTCTTAGTGTATGCCCTCGCCACGTAAAAATAGTCCCTCCATCTCCCACACCCTTCATACTTTCTTTTAAAAAAAAAGTTTAAGTGCTGTTGCGAAGCCATATTTTATACGTAAACACCACCGAAGTCAAACACACTTTTTCTCTGTACATATCCCAATATAGGCTGAGGAAAAGGGACATTCCTCGTCTCTTATCGCGTTCGTTTTATATGTTACGGAACTACATTTCATTCGTAAAACACTGTAAATGATTAAACGCTTTTTATCTGCAGATATCCAACTTCCTGTTGAGGAAAAAGTGCATTTCATTATCTTCTACTGCCTTCGTCATGACACTTCCTCGATAAGCCTTGCTGATCCTCAGCCCCTTCTTTTTAATAATTATTTGAAGGCCTACTGTGAAACAATGCAGCTCCTCGTCGAATAAAGCTTGTAGAACCATACCTGCAATAAATTTGTACAGCAAAGCAGAAATTCCAACAAACTTACTTGTTTTTAAGTATTCAAACTCTTACTAAGGTACAGTGACACACTTAATCAGTACCACCTTCGTCATGTCTATAATAAAGCCATGTTCTATATACACTTCTTTAAATCCTTGATATTCGATTACCACGCGAAATTCCACAAAGGAACAGTATATATCTGTCTGCTAAACCCTCATTGTATATATCCTCGTGAGTACTCCACAATAAACAGCTGAATACACAAATCCGTGGTACAGAAGGTCGTCGTCTGTTAGGGGTGTGGTGTCAGTTACGAGTGTGAGTACCTGTAAGTCATAATACATCTAGTTGAACAACCTCAAACAGCTGCCAGATTATAATTTTACTGAAACATTCCCCTTAGTAGAAAGGCCTCAGTACAGCGAACTTTTTATATCAACTGTACGTGTGGGTATTTTACCATTTACGTGTGATTATTCCATCTTTTCGTGTAAGACGTGGTTGGCACCGACTAGGCTTAGCTTCTCTCTCTCTCTTTCTCTCTCTCTCTCTCTCTCTCTCTCTCTCTCTCTCTCTCTCTCTCT
>JAGKTI010009104.1:12337-26997 GCA_018397915.1 Birgus latro
CCACATCTGATACTTAATGCTGTTTTATAAATGGCCATCCGAAGTTAGAGACTGCGTTCACCACTACTCTCCCAGATCTAGGGATCGCACACACACACACACACACACACACACACGCACGCGCGAGCTTGCGCTTTCTCGTCACTCCAGTCGCGCAAACTGGTTAGGACATGCCGACTGGAGCGTGTGTATGCTGTTTCAAGGTGTGTTCAGTTGTTCCAGCGTGCAGATGGATGCTTATTTTCACAGTGTTTGCAGTTGGAGCGAGCTGTCTGCGAGAAAATAGATGTTGATCTGAAACCAATGTCTGCTTCACCCACTACGGCTGCATGCTTTTTTATTTTATTATTTTTTTATTTTATACAGCTTTCACGGCCACAAGACATGACACATAGAAGATGAACTTACTAAGGCCCCCATACACTATCAATCATGATTGCGCAATCATGGTGATTGCGCAAACAGTTCAATCATTGGTTTTGGCCACACACTAGTAATGAGATTGTGCAATCATCGGTCAAGATGAGTAGGGAGGCTGCATGTATTGCCATTGCCCTTACCCTTGAGAGCATGGAACCAAAGAAGAAAAGGAGAAAAAAGGTGTGAATGAAGGACTGGCTTAAGAAAAGGCATGAATTCACCCACGACAACCTTCTGCAGGTAGTTGGAGCGGAAGGCATTGATCTTCTTTGTGGCCATACTACGAGTCGCATTGGGGTCTATCTCCTTTAGTTTTTCTACTAATTTATTGTAGAATTCCCCTTTCAAATTTCTATTCTTGTAATTGTCACATTTGATCTTCCACAATGCTGGGAAACTTCGGTATAGTTCAAAGGAATTTCCGCCAAAACTCCTGAGTGTCCTGTATACTCGCCATGGCTGGTGGTGGAAGACTGACGTTTTTGCTCAATCATTGCCACACACCGTCAATCATGACTGTGCAAGCGTCATGACTGACGGCTAAAAATCAAATCGTGTTGGACCCTCTTCAATCATCTACAGTCATTTGCGCAATCCTTCAATCATACCCACACACTATGGATATGATTGCGCAATCACCATGATTGCGCAATCATGATTGATAGTGTATGGGGGCCTTTAGAGAAAGCGTACATCATCTTGCTAACTTGTCACACTAAAAATGAGGAAACATGCCCATCTAAAATGAAGCATACAGCATGATTGTGAAGGTGGACTGACATTTATAACTGTGTATACCAAACCACAAACTCCGTTTCGACACCAAATAAAAGTCGAAGCCATTTTTTTCCCCAGGATCTCGAAACTTACTCAAAATCCACAGCGATATCTTGTCTTAATGTGAAATAATAATCAAGAGGGTTGGAGTCTCATTTCATTAGTTCGGCGCCCTATACGTGTAAAGGGATTATTGCCTGTGACAGTACTGATATCTGAGTAGTTTAAAAATTCTCATGCAGAAACACACAAAGAATCAATCACATCCACCCACGCGCGCGCAGAGTTAAAAAAAAAAAAAATCGTTTATGCTTCACGTATTATGCAAAAGCGGTATTTCGAAACTGTTCTGATAAAGAGAAACATTTCCCTCTGTACCTCGAATACTATGATGATCATACAGCTATTAGCATGCAGCAGGAGAGGGAATATTCGAAGTTATTAACACAAAACGCAGTATTACTTTTAGTTGTTCTGCGCACCCAGTCTACCAGTGATGAATAAGATTAAGATGATGATGATGATGATGATGTTGATGTTTTAGTTCCCTCACAGTGACTTTATTGTCGAACTGGCTTTTTGGTATTCACTGGTTCCAGACAATTGGTCGTTAGTCTGTTCGTGAAGATAACGTCATGTTTCTCTTATTATGGATATCGCCAGTCGTATTTATTCAGATCCGAGGAGAACTCTCGTAGTGAAGGAGCTAAAGCATGAGTGTCAGTAGCACACATTTCCCACTGCGGAAGTGACCTCGGCTTTCAGTATAACAGAAAGAGCTGGTGTAACTCAGGGCTCCACTATCCCTGACAACACCGGCAGTATCAACACCAGTCAGGGCTCAAGCTGCAGGAGGATAATAGACAAGAGCGTGTGAATGAAACTCTATCCTGCCCCCGAGCTGAAGCCCCACGGGTTTATTGTACTGGTGGACGTGGTGGGGCAGTCAAATCCCCAGTAATCTGATACACATGATGGAAAACAAAATATCTTTGACCTTTCTATCTCGCTGGTAATTAAGTCCTATAAAGTGGAATGGAATCTAATAATTTCCTATAATAACTGGTGTTTTGAAACTGATCGTCATATAATGTAATGATCGTCATTCCCTCGTGCTCTCAGTTTTAGCAATAAACGGAAGAGAAAAGTTTAAGATTAATTTCTACTGACTGCCCTAGGATCAGAAGACATAATTAACTTTATCTGAGTATCATCTTCTCTGTGAATACGACCCGAAACAGTCAATATTACAACTATGTCCCCAGGTTTGTACTACTGTGTACGAAGGGACAAATGGGAAGGTTGGTGGGGTAGTGGTCGTAACTGCAGCTCCAGGTTCATCTGAATGTAAACTCAGTGGACTGGAGGCTAAAGCTGACCTTCTGCAGTCCACCATCCTCCGTCAGGGATAGAGAAGTGGGTGAGGGACACTTGTATGGCCTGGCAGTTCCATTACCCAATCATATCGGTGCCATCACTAGAAGGCGTCCCTCTTCAGCATCAGGAATGGAATAGGATATGTGAATGACCCTCTAACCTGACTCCGAGCTGGCTGGTCCGCACTGTCAGTGAACCAACAAAAACACTAATTAAAAACTTTGCCTGCCGATGGTAACTTTTTAATTGCTGTTGAGGAAACAATGGACGTGATCTCTGGCAAGTAAAATATATAAATTGCCGGACATTTTTCTGTTACCGAAACGAAATTTACTCTAACATAAAGGCCAATAAACAGGAAGCTCAGCCGATATGGACGTACTGTTGCTACTTTATATAAATGTGTTTTTTATAAAGACCAATAATACTGGGGGAGAATACACTTAAATAATTTTCACCGTGCACCGTTGTAAAGCGGGAAAATTAATCTGTTCAGTAAGATATTAACTTGTCTATCTGTCTTTCTCTGTCTACTGTCCATATGTCTATCGACCCAACAGTCTATTCACCTAAATCATTTATGTATTTGTCCATTTGTCTAGCTTTTATTTGTAACTGTCAATCTTTATCTATCTGTCTAACTGTCTGTCTATCTACCTATCTATCTATCTATCCATCTATCTATTATATCTGTTGCCTGACGCTGCATCCTATCAAGTACTGTCATCAGCAAAATGAGCCTCCGAGCATTTCTCTACTTTCACTGCGGGATTACTTTTTATTCTATTCTTCCTATTACTAAACGATTTTTTTTTTTTTTACGTTAGACAGACCCTGTGTTCTTGAGGGTGATGAAGGCTGCATCCAACCCCTCTATACAGGGGAAAAAAAATCTCCTTCTGGCTCGATAAAACTGCTGGGAGGGAACAAGAAATTATACGGTATTAAACAGGACGATCAAAATTGCCTGTAACAAGACTCTCTCTCTCTCTCTCTCTCTCTCTCTCTCTCTCTCTCTCTCTCTCTCTCTCTCTCTCTCTCTCAGAACATAATCTCTCCACATATCCATCCCACCTTTTGCATCCTCACTCCAGTTCTAGGTAATTCCCGTTCATATCCACTCCCGTAAATTCTCCTCCACCGTCTCCATCTTCTTATTCCATCCCTCCTCCTCATCCCCATCCATACCACCAAAAACATATCCCTGTCTCCTCCACATATCTTTACATTTCCTCTGCTTCCTCCACTCCTATGCATCCACACCTAGCACACCACCACCTTCACATCCACATCACATCCTTGATACTCCTCCCGTTCTGTCACTTCATCCTTACCACCCAGACCACATCGCTGTTCTCTCCACATTATCTTTCCCACTCTCCTCCTCCACTCCTGTATATCCACCTTTATCACCTCCACCGTCACATCCACTTTATAGTCTTCATATCTCTCCTCCACCTCCTCGTTCTCACCACCCGGACCACATCCCTGTCTCCTTTAACCCTGCACTCCCATTTCCACACACAGCACCACTTTGTCTCCTCATCTGTGTGTGTGTGTGTGTGTGTGTGTGTGTGTGTGTGTGTGTGTGTGTACCTTCATGCCCATGCCTCTCCTAACTTCGCATCTCCACCCAGATTATATTTCTCTTTCTTCTACCTCTCCAGTTCCATCAACTGCATGTTTTGGCCCTATTCTTTTTCCACCACTTCTGTTAAGTTATGTCCTATACCTTTTCACCACCACCACCACCACCACCACCACCATCCACCTTATGATGACTTTTTTTTTCACCTCTCCACATGTCCCAGGGTATACTTCTCTCTCTAACCCCTCCACATCTACCCAGAGTATGCCCATATCCTTTTCATGTCTCTACATCTATCGAAGGTTTATTTCTGTCTCCCACACCTCGCCACATTTACCCAGTGTAGGCTTCGTGCATAGTAGAGCAGCCTGTCCATGTCCGGCGTGTGCAAGCATGGCGCTGCAATACATACTTAAGCACATGACGCTGCCTCTTCCACTTCTGCACGTCCCCAACACCTAGAGTACCGTCCCGTCTCCTGTCCTCTCGCCAAGGTCCCTGAGTTGGGCCACACCCAAGTCTTACTGTGTCAGAGCGAACAACTTTCTCTGTAATATGTGCCATGGTATTTTTATCATCTGGGCGACGGGGACTTGCGGCTCTTACTTTTATATCACGACATCTCAGTTCCTTAGATTTTTTTTTTTCCAGGGCGAAGAATCATGGCTGGGAGAAGGAAAAATCGAGGGCGTGTGAAGTGAGCCGTAATACCATGATACAGGGCTGTCTTAGAAGTATTCATGTCAACTTCTAGGTACCGATAAACTATGATGAATGTGGCTTCCTCAGAGTGGGTTAAAGGCTGGGTTGGGCTGGTGTTGCTTAGCTGGTGTCGTGTGTCAGAGTTTGGCCGTGGTGTGGCGCTGGTGACTCGGTGAGGTTTGAGTCGTTATTGTGTGGCTGAGGTTGTGAAGGCGTTGGGGTGTTGCTGGTTGTGTAGCTGTGATGTGGTCTATGTGATAACTATGGAGCTGTGATGTGATTGTGGTTTGGGTGATGCTTGTGTACCTGACGTTGTGTAGTTGTCAGGTGTAGGTGGTTATGTGCCTTTTGGTGTGGCTTGAACTGGTATTGTGCAGTTGTGGTTTGGGCTGAACTATTGTGGCGATGCATAAAATTTAATGGTATTGTGTGTCAGGGGTGCTGCTGAAGTGCATGTGGTGTGACGATGCTGTGGTGGGGTTTGGATAGATGTTGTGTAGCTGTGGTGCTGCTTGTGTGAGTGTTTTCTTGCTGTGGTCTGCTCTGGTCGGTGTTGTGGAGCTGTGGTGTGGTATGGTTGGGTGCTATATAGTTGTGAT
Organism: Birgus latro; assembly: GCA_018397915.1. NCBI lineage: Eukaryota > Metazoa > Arthropoda > Malacostraca > Decapoda > Coenobitidae > Birgus > Birgus latro. Next base: position 17,801 of record JAGKTI010009104.1, read on the forward strand.
GCTGTGTAAGTGGGCGCTGTGTAGCTGTGGCTTGAAGATGAGGAGGATGCATTGGTAAGTCTGATGTGGGTATGGCATGCCTAGTGTTGCTCTGAAATGATGTTTTGCTACAGTGGTTTGAGAGTGACGTGTGGCAATAAAGTGCTTGATGTGTGGCGGCAGTAAGAAAAGAATATAAAAGACGTCATCGCAGTGAAGGGCCTGACGCAAAGGAAGGATATGAGGAAACTAGTGATATGATGGGCAGTAATGTAGTACGGCGGATGTGTTGGGTGGATGTGTAGAAGTGGATGTGTAGAATTAATGGGTGATGTTGCGGTGGATCGCTTCGTAGCACAAATAGCCTCGGTGTGGTAGAGATGGAGATGTGGAAGGAATTAGTTTATTCTGACAGACAGCAGACCTTTTACGTCCCACAAAACATGACAGTGCATGGCAAGGGAAATAAACGTTGCTCCAACTGCATAAACAGATGACACAGCCTTGGAGACGGGGAGATGGCGATTATCATGACTAGTTTAGCCATCTGCATCTGAAATTATGAAGTAATTTGTATATAAGTTAACCCTATCATCGTCGCGTCTTTGCTCGTATTTATTCTAGTTATGTCAGATTATTTTAATCATATGAGAGTGGGCATATAAGCCTGATAGAGTTAATACTGATACCATTAACTCTTTCACGATTGGAACATGTCTAGTATTCCAAGTAATCTAACACAAGACCATCATCCAGCAGAGAGTCAGTTACAGGAGCCTGAGAGTGTTAATTATATAGAACGGAAAAAATATATAGTAACAATGACGTGCTATATAATCGGTCTCTGAGATTATATTGCCATTATACCTTATGAAATGGAAAACAGTATAGTGGCAGTGACTGTGGTTAGTTCACCTTGACTTGGCCCAGATTTTCGTCCTTTGCAGCATTTTTCACATAGTTCAGTGAAAGCGGGTGCCAGTACTAAGGCTCTAAATTCTTTCCGTCATATTGTAGTGTTACTCTATTGCTATTATTCAGCATTGAAGATGAGGGGTAGGCAATTTTGAGCCAAGGTAAAGTGGAAAGAATATAGCTTTGTCATATACCCCCGAGGTTACGATGCAACAAATGGTAGGCTAAAGTTCAATAATTCTTATGTAATGTGATTTCCAGAAACAAACAGCCTGTAAAGGATATGGATATTTTCACTTTCTGTTTATGTTACATTTAACATTTTCTGAGCAAGAACAGAAAGACCTGGAGATCCTTTAGTAGTGGCAATCCCTCATAGGAAGCGGCTGTGGGTAATTATATTTAGACAAAGATGACAAACTTTACCTCAAACTCCCCTCCCTTCTATATTGCATCCTGAGACCCTTATACTGCATCTCTCTTCCCTCCTAAAGTCTTCTCCTTCTCACCTCTCGCAAGATATGACGTCAGGCAGTAGACAGACAGGCAGACAGATCGAAAGATAGACAGAGAGGTAAAGAAACACCGAAATCCTTACATCTTCCACTCAAAACGTTTTCCCTTCTGTATTATAACTTGAGTAACAGAGATCCTTACATCTCTTGCTCTTGCTCTCAAAGTGTTCATCTCTAACAGGATGTAGCATCAGCAATACGTCGTGTGTGTGTGTGTGTGTGTGTGTGTGTGTGTGTGTGGATAGATAGCTAGGTAGATAGATAGGTAGATAGATTTTTATAGATATGTATGTATGTGAGTGTATATAGATAGATAGACAGATAGACAGATATACATAGATTGACAGACAGATAGATATACAGATAGATAGATAGATAGATAGGTGGACAGACAGACTGACTGATAGACAGATGGATAGATACAGATGTACAAACAAACACCAATGCGCATATAGAAAACGAGACACACAAACTCTTACCACACGTTTTCCTCTGAGCTGTTTCCCTTCTATATTACATCGAAAGTTAAACGCAGACCCTTTCATTTTCTCCCACAAATTCCTCTTCCTCACCTCTACATTCTCTCTCTCTCTTTTCTCCTTGTTTCTTGTTCCCTCCCTTATTTTTGTCCCTTTACTCCACCTCTCACGATTCTTTACTTGTTTCTTTTCATCACTTACTCCTGTCTCTCTTCCATTCCACCTTCTCCCCTCCTCTACTTCCCCGCTCACACCTTCCCCCTCCTTCCCTACATTCACAAGCATACTTTTCACATTTTTTTCTTTTCGTTATGGAAAAGAAAGATCCCAACACTGATAGCCTGCAAAACATATCCTGTTAAAAATATGAACAAAGGAAAATCCAAATTCAAGTTCTGTTCATTTCGAAATATCTGGACACAGGCGATGAAAAAGATAGCATGAGGGTGACTGTTCCTGCTTCATCTTCACGTTCTCTTCCACTGCCACTCCCATTCCTCTGCCTCCCTCCTTCATCTACCCCCTTCTATCCCCCTTCTCCACCTCTTCTCCAGCACCTCACACACACACACACACACTCTCTCTCTCTCTCTCTCTCTCTCTCTCTCTCTCTCTCTCTCTCTCACACACACACACACACGCACACACACACATCGGTTAACCCCCTCTCCACCTCCTCCTTCTATGCCACATCATTTCCCCTAATCCATCTTCCTTCCCACACGTTCCCTTCCCTCCACCATTCCTCCTTCTACAAACCACCCATTTACCCCTCCTCCACTTTCCCTCCCACCCCCTTACCCTCCCCCACACCCACATCGATATTGGTAACTCCACTTCCACCTCCGCCTCCCCTTCCACATTCTCCCCCTCTCCCCTCCTCCTCTATCTCCTCCCACACCACACTCTCCTGCTCCCCCTTCCCCCACCCTCACCCAAAACCCACATCAGTCACTCCACGTCCCCTTCCACATCTTCCCCCCTTCTCCACCTCCTCTTCCTCTCCCCCCACACCACTCTCCCTGCATCCCCCGCCCACACACCCACACACACATCGGTCACTCCCCCACTTCGGCGACTGGCAATAAAGAACCCAGAGAAATTGATTTATTGATGAGTGTTCGGGAAGGGCAAATCGGAACCAAGTCACTCCCTCTCCGCCTCCTCACGTTCCTCTCTCACTCACTCACTCATTCACTCACTCACTCTGTTATTTTCTCTGTCATGTTCTTTCTCCACCACCATCATCTTCATTCTTTCTCTTACTCGCTTGCACTCACCCACTGTTATTCTCTCTCTCTCTCTCATTCACTCTGTTCTTCACTTATCCTGTCATGTTCTCACTCATTTCCTCATTATTACTCTCACAGTTTTCCTCCACCGCACTTGCTCACATTCACTCACTTTCTCTCACTTTACTAAGCTTTCTTTCCACCACTTTCACTCTTACTCACCCACTTTCTCATTTCTTGGCCTTTCTCTACCACCCTCACCTGTCACTCACTCACTCACTCTCTCACCTCTCACTCACATTCTCGGTCCACGTTCATTCTTGCGCCATCATCCTCGCTCTCACTCGCTCACTTACTCACTTTCTCCTGCCCTTTCCTGGTCCTTCTCCACCGCCCTCGCTCTATCACTGACTCACTCACTCACATTCTCTCACCCTGTCAAGTTCCGTTTCCCAGTTGGTCACCTTTTTCACTCGATTTTACCTCTCGTTTTCGCTTTCTTCCACTTGTGCCGTAATATTTCCCTCTCTCTCTCTCTCTCTCTCTCTCTCTCTCTCTCTCTCTCTCTCTCGTTATCTTTTGTCACAGCTACTTTACTTTCTTCGTAGGTTCCATTTTATCATTCTGTCTCTCAATATTTCAATATTTCTTAATTATCTCACCGTCAGTTTCTCTCACGATCTCTCTCACTATCTCACTCTCACTCTCCGTCTCACCTTGCCGTCTCCTTATACTCCTTCACTCTTATTTTCACTTTATCGTCAGTGTGTTTGTCTCTCATTCTGTCTGTTGCTGTCAGTTCTTTTCGCTTCTCAATTTCTCACTCTTATTTTACTCGGTCTGTCTGTCTGTCTGTCTCTCTCTCTCTCTCTCTCTCTCTCTCTCTCTCTCTCTCTCTCTCTCTCACTCACTCAATTCGCCCTGTCAATTTCCCTTTCCATATTCATTCCGTCACTTTTCGTCCCACATTTTGATCATCCTGCATTTTTTCCCTTCATTCCTGTTTCACAATTTTTACTTTTGCTCTGACTTTAATACTTCTCTCTTTCACACCCCGTAAACTCTCATAAAGTCACCCTCAATTTCACGTTCAGCTGTTCACTCTCATTTTGTCTGCGTCACACTCACACTGCCTTACTACCCAACAGCATCCACACACCAGTCCTTATACTTCATGTTGTATTTTACTCTCTCTCTCTACCTACCTACCTACCTACTTACCTACCTACCTACCTACCTTCTTACCTACCTACCTACCTACCCACTCACACCCAGCGTACCCCCAGGATCACCTACATCATCATTTTCACACCCATCCCATCAAGCGTACGCCCTCCACGTTTGCTCTAATGGTGTCCACAACAAGATGGCCTTCAAAAGTTACGAGCCACCAACTTTCACCAGAATCACGGGGCACTTTAGACTCCGCGGATTTGTGCCTAATCTGTCCTTCGTCTTGCCAAAAATAACCTCGTTCGCCTTCAGTGCGTTCGTCTTCCCCGCTGTAGTGTCGAATGATATTTTGGTCAAAGGTTGGCTGTGCTGAACCGCCTCTGTACTTTCTGTAATAATGTACTTTCACTCCTTCGAATATGCAGCTGACCAAATGTATAAAACCTACCTCGTTCTCACTGCTTAAGACTTTCACTTTCTTAAAACATCTCCAAGCGCCTTGAAATGAAGAGGTTTTTGTTTTGAAACTTTTCTTGTCTGCCTTTTTACGACAAAAATATTCGTTGGCTTTTAGTTTTGAATTATTCATTATTCATCATCAGTACCATGGGAGGAAAGGATCCAGAAAAAAGAACAGGAATATACCAAAGTTAGAGGACTATCAAAAGTATCTATTGCAACTGTCCATACTTCCACTGGTGGCTCAGTGGATTCTTTCTTTAAAAAAGAAAAAAAGAAATTCTTTCCCCCTCCCTCCCCTTTTTCCCCACACCTGACTCTTACAATTCTTCTCACCTCATCACCCTCATACAATCATCTAATTTACTAACTATGCCACACAGGTACGCACACGACCCCATCTGCACAGCCACTGGCACGCAACATTCATGCCATACTTCTCATACCATACCACTCATACCATACCATACCACCACCTTCTCACAGCTTTTTTCACCATGTCCGACCTCCACCTGACACACACCACCATCATTCAAACAACCATTTAACCAACATTTCCATCACCACTTCTCACAGCTATTTACATCCCGGCTTAACCAACACCCCATCTCCATTTCCCACAATCATTCACTCCCCCTTCCCCCCCATTTTTCATGCACACACCAACCCCCATTCAGCTGTTACTACTCCACTCCACACCTCTCCCTTACCACCTCTCTGATATTACCCCATTAATACTCTTTCTGAGTAGTAAATTGCCCCCAACACACTTCACTAAGCCATTGTCACCATTAACCTATTTCTAAGCTACCTTTCCCTACCATGCCTTCCATACCACTTCTCGCATTAGCACATCCACACCAGCAGCCTCGCATCCATTCAAGCTATCGTTTTCACTCCCGCTCCCTAACTCACTCCAGACACACACAACTTCACACGGCCATTTCTACGTCATTTCTCCCACATCACCTCTCCTAAGGTGTTAAAAGGGGAAGTCTTCAGGCAGTGGCACCGATATGACTAGACAGTGAAGGTTTCCCGTTATACAAACATTCCTCAACTCCCACGCTATGCAAGTACAGGAGGATGGTAAGCTGCAGGAGGTCAGCTTCAGCCTGCTGTCCACGAGGTTCACATTCAGATACGTCTGGGATAATGGTTACTACAACTATCATTATTTTCTTCCACGTCGTCTCTCCCATTCCACCTCTTTCACTTCTCCATCAGCATCTTTCACACCATCATTCTCACAAGCTCACAGACTACCCTTCTTACTTTCGTCCTTTCCTAATTCAACTCAGTTTAGTTCGAACAGTCCATCCCGACCTGAATAAATTCACGTGGAGCTAACAAGAACAAGTTGTGAGAGGCGGACTCGGAGTCAAAAGAAAAATGCCTTGACTCACATGATTTCTCTCACCTGAAAAATAAACATCTATTGTTAATCTGAATGAAATACACAAGAGTGTCCAAAGTAGGTAAACAAAACTATCGTAAGCACGTATTTGTTGAATATTCAATCGTAAATTAAGTGTCAATATTTTATCTATATGTCAGTCCGTCCGATAAAGTAAAGAAATATGGGGACCCACTCTTTCAAATACATTCTTGGTAACTCCAGACGATTATAGGTATGCTAACCCCAGACAATTATAGGTATGCTTGGAACAGCCTTTCAGGGCAAACTGTAACTCCTTCACTCCCTACTCAAGCTGCGCATAATAATCTGGAGACAGCAAAAACGCAATGAAGGAGGAATCATTAGAGATGTAGTTGGGAACTCCCTTTATAAAGTGAAGCCATCCTATATTCTCGCTGCCATCAGTTAATGAGAACGCCCTAGATGTGGAGGGATTATTGAAGCCCATATCTAATCCGTCCACTATGAAAAAAAAAAAAAATCCCCTAAACTGAAAAAAAAAACATGGACACAGCAAGAACATTTATTTTTAAAAGTTGGGTCACTGTACTGAAGTGGTTAAAAATAATGCAAAGAGATCTGTAAAAATCATATTAAACAGGCATGCATAGATTAATTTTCATCTGCACCTCAATTTTCTACAGCAGGAATTAGGGTGCCATGTGGTACTGAATGTATACGGTGAATTATGGTACGATGTGCTTTAGTTCACATTTCAGTAATAATTATGAACCCCACTGTGTACATCTACGTGGTTTTACAAAATCTTGCTAACACTCTCGTACTACACTCGTGGTCTCTCGTAGTCTTTCTCGTTTTCGTTTTCGTTTTCGTTCTCGTTCGCTTTATCGTTCTCTCTCTCTCTCTCTCTCCCTCCCTCCTTCTCTCTCTCTCTCTCTCTCTCTCTCTCTCTCTCTCTCTCTCTCCTAGAACCGCACTCCACCACCTCCCACCCAGTCATTCTTACATTACGATTCACTCAGCGTCTCTCATATTGCGTGTCTCTCACCACACACACACACACACACACACACACACACACACACACACACACACACACAGATAGATAGATAGATAGATAGTTTATTGACCACAGCGTACATTTAAATAATAAAATACAACTTGGAGATTATGTATCAACTCTGGACCTGTCGACACTGAATGAAAGGACAAAAACTTCTTACACATCTGTAGACCACCGAATATACTTTCCTATAACAACATATAACTTTTTTTAACGGCAGTAGATGAAGCTGGAGTACACAGTCAAAATACTGAGTTAGTAAAACATATTCTAAGGCAAAAAAATATATACATTCATATACACATACATACATACACATATACATACACTTACATACACATATACAGTACATAAATATACATATACATACATATGTACACATAAATATACATACGCATACACACATACATACACACACATATTCACATATACATATATCAACCCAAGTGAACAAATACAGGCTTGGCAGCAATTCACGGTCGCTGAACAACAAATTCACTGACAACTCGAATTAAACTCCAGATACTATTTACAACACATTATTTGCTTCCTCTTAATAAAGTATAAACTAATACAAATAAACAAAGATGTGTACACACCTCAAGAGAACTACACAAGATAAGTGTAAATTTAAACCTTAGGAATATTATGAATAAGACAAGACTTGTCATTCGAAAATCTACCTGGAAATAGTTCTTCTGTTGTGGTATAATTGTACGTGTCTCGTATATGTTGTGTCTGCATACAGTGTTGGATGACATGTCGTTCAGTTTGTATGTCGCCACAGATACACAGACGTTCCTCGACTGGGAGACGACCCTTCTCCCTCCTGTTCATCGCCCAGTCTCAATACACAAATTATGGCCTGAGTCTAGTGAACGAAACACACACACACACGCACACACACACACACACACACACACACACACATACACACACTAACATCTTTCACACATTCACTTTACTCCTCTTTCACACACACACACACACACACACACACACACACACACACACACACACTCACATCAATCACACGTCCCTCCCTCTATTTTCTTCACCAGTCTAACTCTACCATTCTTATGCTGTACTCACACCATCCCTCCGATTCCGTCATTCTCCCACTCGCCTCTCTTGGCCACTCTCATACTCCCTCTCTCCAAACTTCCCTCCCTCTCATCCCCACCCCTTCCTCGCATCGCCCCTCTCCACCCCATCTACTTCCCACCCTTCCCTACCTCTACAAGCACCTCCCTTCTTCGACTCTACAGTAGCCTCACACAATCACACCCCCTCTCTCAATCTCACTCCATCTCTCTTGCCAGATGAAATCACACGGGGATTGGGTGAAGGGTACGACAGACAGGCACATACGGTGAAACACAAGACAGTATACGTAGACAGACGGTGGGGAAAAAAAAAAACAGGAGACAAGCGGAAGGCAGCGTTAGTAGGCAGACGGCAGTGTTAGTAGACAGTGGTATGGTGTAGATTTTGGTTATTTGATTGTTATGGACGGGCTTTAACTTGCATATGTCCAACCCACAAACTCAGCGGCAGACAGTGGGGCACGAGCCTACTTCAGAACATCCCTGAAACAAAATACAAGTGACAAAGGACTCTACAAGCGAGTCACTCATCTCTCTCTCTACCCACCTCCCTGTCAACCTTCCCCACCAGTCTCCTATCCCATAATAACCTCTTCTCTCTTCTCTCACCCTCTTGTCTCCTTTCCTCCCGTCCACCTGCTTGGAAACACTATAATATCATTTTCCTTCGTCATTATTAGGTGTATGAATAGCCAAAACAGAAGTTCTATTAACATGTTCTATGCTGTATTTTATGTGTGAACAGAAAGGAGTCTGTTCTGTTCTGATGTATTCTGCTTACACCATCGTACTTTTTCTCTTCACTAACATCGCCTTTCTTTTCATTACCAGAGCTCCCCCCCCCTCCAGTCGCACAACCCCTCCCTACAAGCCTCACACCACCACTATCCTCTCC
>JAGKTI010009106.1:7152-31802 GCA_018397915.1 Birgus latro
GTGTGTGTGTGTGTGTGTGTGTGTGTGTGTGTGTGTGTGTGTGTGAGAGAGAGAGAGAGAGAGAGAGAGAGAGAGAGAGAGAGAGAGAGAGAGAGAGAGAAATGTCAAAATTTAAGACACAGTATTCCGTCTCCTAGCATAACTAAAATTATTCATGTGTAAAACCAATCGGTTCTTTTCATTCCCATTCTTCACGGTTCTAATACGCCATTTTGTCACAAATTATTTTCATTTCTACATTCCCCACCTCATTCCTAAATTGTTCCTTGCTTTCAGAGTTGATTATATTAACTTTTCTTTCAAAATAATTTGCAATTATATTTTTTTTCTTTAATCATCGCATAACGTGATTGTTACTTGCATCATAAATGGTAACAGAAAAAAAAATTCTCTAGCCAACCTGAGTATCGAGGTCACTTTTCCTATTGCCGAGTATTTACAGTGGGTAATGGTCGTACATTCTTTTCCATGCACAACTTCACTTCCTCCCTCTTCTACTGATCACATATACATACTCTTACAAGCAAATATGGCCAATTCAGCACTTTCATTTTCCCATACATCGCATTTCCTAATGATATCCCTTGTCCTATTTGTACATCACTGGCATGGGGAGAGTAATTGTCAAGACTTTTCTACATCGTGAAATTATGTATCATAAATCGTGACATTGAGTGATTTGTAGGAACGATGAATAGTTCTGAAATCCGTGAGAATTCGCCATTCTCTTAACCGTCCACTCGTGTACTTATATTTGCATCAAATTTTCAAAACTTTCGTCATTCTTTCGCGAGTGATTGTCTTTACGGATAGACAGTGTATTCCTCTGAGCGATAATTTCCGAATTGTCATTTCTTTGCACTCGACTCCCTGGCCGTTAGTTGGCCACGCCTCTTTCACACGTCCCTTACATTGGACACTCAAACACAGTCAGTCGTCCCTTAGCAGTCACGAAGGGTGGGCGGGTTTGCTATACCCAACGCGGATAGATTTCTTCTAGTGATCTCCAACATCCTGCAGCATCGGCGTTTTCCCAAATCTTCCACCAATCTGGTGATCGACTATAGCAGCGGTGGTCTCATCTCTACTGATTAGTATTTTGTTTTTCCTAGGCTTAAGGCTATTTAGCTATTTGTCTGAGTGCTTGAGTGAGTGCATTTCCCTTTCTTTGATTTTGAATAGATTCATGTAACGTAAATTTATTTTCTTGTAATTAATAAATTTACAGTTCGTTTTCTTGAGCTTTGTTAAATGTAACAGTCGTGTTTGATTTCCCCACATATTTAGTACACTTTTGCCACTCCAAGTTAGCACAACTCCTTATATTAATCACGATTGGTACTTAGGTCAGCTCTTGATATTAATTCTTAAATCCGTTGTGCTAGCAGTTTGGCTCAACCAAGATCCTGTTTATTATTATTATTTTTTGAATGTTAAGGGGTGAACTAACTTTCTCAGAGGCCAACAGTACAGTAATACAGCCCTCTTGAGCGTTTAGTCTCTGCTGTGTACTTTTGAGAAAGTCTATAAATTCTCGACTCCAGAGAATTGGCGAAGTAAGCCAGCATAAAAGTGAAATCGCCACTTGATTTCACGAGTCGATTCTCTCGTGATAATCGACTCGATAGTTATTCCTAGTGTCCATAGACACGTTTTCATTTTCCCCCTGACGTCTGGTACCCTCGCCAGGATATAAACTCCTAGCTTGAAATTATTACCAAAATCTCTCACTCACTCATAGTTAGGTAGACTGCTGCACACCAACCAGCATATCAGTCTCAGTCGTTAGTTACTCTCAATCTGAGCATCATGGAAACCAGTATGTACCTACAGGAAGCAAAGAATATGGGGCTTATAACCCCCAGGAAATTAGAGATTATGTCCTGTCGCGCTGCAATTATGAGCAGCAACGCGAGAATGCCGCCTGCGAAGAGCGGAAAATTCAGCGTGAACACGAGCGAGAGCAACGTGAACATGAGCGAGAACAGCACGAGCACGAAAAAGAACAGCATGAATACGAGGAACATCAGAAAGAGCTCAAGGAACGTGAGAAAGAACATGAGCGTGAAGAACATGAAAAAGAACGTGAACACAAGCGCGCCAAGCGCGAGGCATGTGATAAACACGAGCTTGAAGTGCTGAAGCTGAAGCGAGACTCCTTGGCTTCCAGCACATCGAGTGCAGCCAACCCAAGCTCCACGAGTGCTCTCAAAGCACCTGTTCCAGCACGTCTCAAGCTTCCTTCTTACAAGGAAGGCGAGTGAATCGAGCCATTCATACCTCGTTTCGAAGACATGGCACAGTTGTACGATCTGCATGAGGCAGCTAAGTGGCTTCAGTTCCTTAGCCTGTTTCAGGGCCATGCCCTCGACATTCTCCACAGAATTCGCAGAGAAAATCTCACGTACGAGATGATGAAGACCGCACTTTTCAAAGCGTACGGTCTTACCATTGATGACGCTAGGAATCAGTTAGTGAAGGCGCGTCTCCAGGAAAAGGAGACAGCTGTTCAGTTCTTCGACCATCTCACGGCATACTTACGCGGGTGGATGGAGAAGGACGAGACTCCTAGCACACGAGAGGGAATAATCGACCTTGTGCTGCGCACACAACTGGAAAAGTCGTGGCCTGCTGAGCTTATGGCCCAGCTCAAGATGTGCAAAGTGAAGGATGCATATCAAATGGTGGAAATGGCTGATGCATTCTTCACTGTGTATGGGTACCAAACTCGTAAGCAGCAGTCCTGGAACAGGAGAGATAGTGCCAAGTCTGGAAAGCCATCTCAGAGCAAATCCCAGCGTCAAGGCCATTCTCTGAATAATGGTAATGGTCCAGGCAAATGGCAGAAGGACCACAGGCAAAATACACAGAAACCTGACTGGAAGAGGTACAACAAGTACTCTAACCAGCAGCAGTATCAGCCAGGCAATCGACAAGCGGGACAAACCTTTTCAGCACCAGCCCGTGTATTGGAGGGAGGAGGCAAAAGCAGCCTTCATTTCCCAACAGGAGCACGATGGTGCCGTCCCCACTAGCACAGGTACTCCTTCACAGTTCACTAGTCCCCCTCAGATTGTGAACTCTCCTCCACAGGCCGTCAGTGCTCCTGCTTCCCAGATGGTGAGTACAACTCCTCGTGCACCTAGTTCGGGTACGACTCCACGCACCTAGTCGAAGTACGACTCCTCGTGCACCTAGTTCGGGCACAACCCCTCAGGCATATAGTCCTGTCACATTTGAAGAGTTGTGTGCCATGCAGCCTTATGCTGGCCGCTTCCTCCACAGGCCTTCCCGCAGGTAACAGTGCCTTCCTTGTTCAGCCAGGGTTTGTGGGAGGTGTTTCTGTAAACGTCCTGAGAGACAATGGTTCCTCAAGTTGCACTGTCAAGCAGAGTTCTGTTCGGCCTGAAGAATACACAGGCAGACAGGTCCAAGCTCAGCTTATTGACGGATCAGTGAAATTGTTCCCTGAGGCACGTATCCAGGTAGCATCTCCCTTTTACACAGGTTCAACAGTTGCAGTTGTCATGCAAGAACCTATGTTTGACCTCATTATAGGTAACATACCAGGTGCCAAGTATAGTTGCGTCGTTGACGTTGCTACATAGACTTCGGCTGCTGCAGTAACACGAGCCATGGCCAAGGCTCCGAATCGTGTTGCCCCGGTGGCCATCGCATTGCCGCAAAATCTGGTTTGTAGTCAAGATGTTGTCCAAGAACAATAGTCTGACCCGACACTTGCTGTTGTGTGGAGGAGACAAAAGAGTAAAGTGACCAAGTATTCACGGGGTGGACGAGCCAGGTTCCTTCGCAAACAAGGACGGCTCTACCGTGAGCCACGAACACCCGAGGGCGAGGTTCGACTGCAGTTTGTCGTTCCTATGAAGTACCGCCAAGCAGTGTTAGAATGGGGTCATTGTTCAGCGTCAGGAGGTCATATGGGCAAAAAGAAAACCCAAGGCCGTATCCGTGCTGACTTTTTCTGGCCGAGAATGGGACAGGAAATAGATAGTTTTGTGCAATCCTGCAATGTGTTTTGATGTACCACTCATCGGGAACGTTTCCATCCTGTGGCCTTTGAATCCACGCCTATAATCTCCGAGTCGTGTGCGAGAGAGGGCAGTTGAAATGTGGGTGCAGACCTGATGTCTCGCCCATTGGCCCCACAGGACACAATATGTCTAGGGTCTGTACATACGTATGTACCATAGGTTATAACCCCACAGTCACGGCGATCCCAACCGTGGACACCGATGACGAATGGGCAGTTGTGGCGATCCCAACCGCGGACACCGACGACGAGCCCTTATTAGTTGTAAGTGTAGGGCTTGTACATACTGTATGTACCGTAGGTTAAGGGGGAAGTTCGAGACCCTCACAGAGGCAATCTGAGGCTGTGTTTGAATTACCTTGTGGTGTGTTTCGAGCTGTGGGCCTCTCTGAGGATTCCTGGAGAATACACAAAATCCACATCAGTGTTCACACCCACACAGGGTGTTAAAATGTGACCGGCCCAAGTTTGCATAGGGATTCTCGACTTACCTTTATTAGCTATAAGTGCGTAGTCATGGCGATTCCAACCGTGGACGCCGATGACGAAAGGGCAGTCGCGGTGATCCCAACCGTGCACACCGATGACGAGCCCTTTGTTAGAAGTAAGTATAGTTATAAGTGAGCAGTCACGGTGATCAAAACCGAGGACACCCATGATGAACGGGCAGTCGTGGCGATCCCAACCGTGGACACCGACAACAAGCCCTTTATTAGCTGTAAGTATAGGTTAAAAAGGGCAAGTATTAAGAAAATAATGGCGACCTCAAATGTACGAAACATACTGTCAATTGAATTTCAGCTGCAGTGTACTTTCTATTGTATATGGATTGACTGCTGGGTGGATGGTAATTGTAATTTAGTACAAATTGTTTGTCACATTGACACTATTGATGCTCCACCTTGACTCATTCCACAGGTACAGGTGGTGGGTGAAGTAGTTTTGATGTGCAGGTCCATTGATTGTCTCTGCTGGATCCTGCCACCTCTTGTCCTCTGCCCTGATCGAATTTATTATTGCATTAATGTGTATCATTATTACTTTACACGTAGGTTCAGTTACACTACAACTGTTACACCTACACCGTGTATCACATACTCCATGCTACATAACAGTTAGTTGTCAATGTAAATGTAGCGAACTTTCGCTCAGTTTGGCTTGAGTACGGGTTTTTTCACCGCCGTCACAGAGTTTCTCCCTCAAGCTTGCTTCTCTTAACGTAAATACGAGGTTTTTATGCTCATAGGCGACAGTGCTTTTCTCCTGGAACAGGATAGTACACACATCACAGTGTGAATCTTGTGTGACTGAGCTAGTATATATATATATATATATATATATATATATAGTTAAGTTTTTCCAAGGAAAAATTAGATATTCCAGGGGCTTAATGTCACGAATTTTCTACATCATGAAATTGTGTATCGTAAATCGTGACATTGATTGATTTTGTCGGGGCGACGAATAGTTCTGAAATGCATGAGATTTCGTCCACTCGTGTACTAGTACTTGCATCAAATTTTCAAAACTTTCGTCATTCTTTCGCGAGTGATTGTCTTTATGCACAGACAGTGCATTCCTCTGAGCGATAATTTCTGAATTGACATTTTTTTGCACTTGCCTCCCTAGCCGTTAGGCGGCCACGCCCTTTTCACACAATGCCTCTGTTTATATCAGGCATCGAGTCAGTCATCCCTTAGCAGTCATTTGAGGTCGCCATTATTTTCTTAATACTTGCCCTTTATAACCTATACTTATGGCTAATAAAGGGCTCGTCGTCGGTGTCTGCAGTTGGGATCGCCGTGACTGCCTGTTTGTCATTGGTGTCCTCGGTTGGGATCGCCGTGACTGCACACATATAGCTACATACTTATTGCTACAAAGGGCCCGTCGTCGGTGTCCACGGTTGGGATCGCCGCGACTGCCCGTTCGTCATCGGTGTCCACAGTTGGGATCGCCGTGACTGCACACTTATAACTATACACTTATAGCTACAAAGGGCTCATCGTCGGTGTCCGTGGTTGGGATCACCGCGACTGCCCGTTCGTCATCGGTGTCCACGGTTGGGATCACTGTGACTGCCCGTTCATCATCGGTGTCCACGGTTGGGATCGCCGTGACTGCGCACTTATAACTACTAAGGGTAAGTCGAGAATCCCTATGCAAACTTGGGCAGGTCATATTTTAACACCCAGCATGGGTGTGAACACTCATGTGGATTTTGTGTATTCTCCGGGAATCCTCAGAGAGGCCCACAGCTCGAGACACACCTCAAGGTAATTCAGACACAGCCTTAGATTGCTGCTGCGGAGGTCTCGAACTTCCCCCTTAACCTACGGTACATACAGTATGTGCAAGCCCTACGCTTATGACTAATAAGGACTCGTCGTCAGTGTCTGCGGTTGGGATCGCCGCGACTGCCCATTCGTCATCGGTGTCCATGGTTGGGATCGCCGTGACTGTGCGCTTATGAGCTACAGCACATATGTATGTACAGACCCTAGACATATTATGTCCTGTGGGGTCAACGGGCGAGACGTCAGGTCTGCACCCACATTACACATTACCACTGCCCTCTCTCTCACACGACTCAGAGATTATGGGTGTGGATTTAAATGGTGCAGGAAGGAAACGTTCCTGAATGGTGGTACGTCTTCATACATTGCAGGAGCACACAAAATTATCTATTTCCTGTCCCATTCCCGGCCAGAAAAAGTCAGCATGGATACGGCCTTGGGTTTTGTTTTTGCCCAAATGACTTCCTGACGCTGAACAATGACCCCATTCTAACACTGTTTGGCGGTACTTCGCGAGAACGACAAACTGCAGTCGAACCTCGCCCTTGGGTGTTCGTGACTCACGGTAGAGCCGTCCTTGTTTGCGAAGGAAACTGGCTCGTCCACCCTGTGAATACTTGGTCACTTTACCCTTTTGTTTCTTCCACACAACAGCAAGTGTCGGGTCAGACTGTTGTTCTTGGACAACATCTTGACTACAAATCAGATCTTGCGGCAATGCAATGGCCACGGGGGCGACACGATTTAGAGCCTTGGCCATGGCTCGTGTTATTGCAGCCGACATCTGAGTAGTGACATCTATGGTGCAACTATACTTGGCACCTGGTATGTTACCTATAATGAGGTCAAACATAGGTTCTTGCATGACAACTGCAACTGTTGAACCTGTGTAAAAGGGAGATGCTACCTGGATACGTGTCTCAGGGAACAATCTCACTGATCCATCAATAAGCTGAGCTTGGATCTGGATGTCTGTGTATTCTTCAGGATGAACAAGACTGCCTGACAGTGCAACCTGAGGAACCATTGTCTCTCAGTACATTTACAGAAACACCTCCCACAAACCCTGGCTGAACAAGGAAGGCACTCTTACATGTGTGAGGGCCTGTGGAGGAAGCGGCCAGCCATGGATAAGGCTGCATGGCACACAACTCTTCAAATGTGACAGGACTATATGCCTGAGGGGTCGTACCCAAACTAGGTGCATGAGGAGTCGTACTTTGACTAGGTGCACGAGGAGTCATACTTTGACTAGGTGCACAAGGAGTTGTACTCACCATCTGGGGAGCAGGAGCACTGACAGCCTGTGAAGGAGAGTTCACCATCTGAGGGGAACTAGTGAACTGTGAAGGAGGACCTGTGCTGGTGGGGACGACACCATCGTGCGACTGTTGGGGAATGAAAGCTGCATTTGCCTCCTGCCTCCGATACACTGGGGCTGGTGCTGAAAAGGTTTGTCCCTCTTGTCGATTATGTGGCTGATACTGCTGCTTCTTAGGGTACTGCTGCTGGTTAGGGTACTTGTTGTACCTCTTCCAGTCAGGTTTCTGTGTATTCTGCCCCTGGTCCTTCTACGATTTGCCTGGACCATGACCATTATTCAGAGAATGGCCTTGATGCTGGGATTCGCTCTGAGATAGCTTCCCGGACTTGGCACTATCTGTCCTGTTCCACGACTGCTGCTTATGAGTTTGGTACCCATACGCAGTAAAGAAAGAATCAGCCATTTCGACCATTTGGTTTCATCCTTCACTTTGCACATCTTGAGCTGGGCCATGAGCTCAGCAGGCCACGACTTTTCCAGCTGTGTGTGCAGCACAAGGTCGATTATTCCCTCTCACATGCTAGAAGTCTCATCCTCCATCCACTCGCCTAAGTATGCCGTGAGACGGTCAAGGAACTGTACAGCTGTCTCCTTTTCCTGGAGACGCACCTTCATGAACTGATTCCTAGCATCATCAACGGTAAGACCGTATGCTTTGATGAGTGCGGTCTTCATCATCTCGTACGTGAGATTATCTCCGCGAATTCTGTGGAGAACGTCGAGGGCAGGGCCCTGAAACAGGCTAAGGAACTGAAGCCGCTTAGCTGCCTCATCAAGATCGTACAGCTGTGCCATGTCTTATATACGAGCTATGAATGGCTCGATTCGCTCGGCTTCCTTGTAAGAAGGAAGCTTGAGACGTGGAGTTGCTAGAACAGGTGCTGGGAGAGCACTCGTGGAGCTTGGTTTGGCTGCACCCTATGTGCCTGAAGCCAAGGAGTCTCGCTTCAGCTTCAGCACTTCAAGCTCGTGTTTGTCATGTGCCTCGCGCTCGGCGCGCTCGTGTTCACGTTCTCGGTCTCGCTCCTCACGCTCACGCTCCTTCTCGCGTTCCTCGCACTCACGCTCCTTCTCACGTTCTTCGCTCTCACGTTCTTTCTGACGTTCCTCGTATTCACGTTGTTTTTTTTCGTGTTCGCGCTGTTCTTTTTCGTGCTCGCTCTGTTCTCGCTCGTATTTATGTTGAATTTT
Source organism: Birgus latro (assembly GCA_018397915.1). NCBI lineage: Eukaryota > Metazoa > Arthropoda > Malacostraca > Decapoda > Coenobitidae > Birgus > Birgus latro. The sequence goes on from JAGKTI010009106.1 coordinate 16,016, forward strand.
CTTCTCTTCACGGGCGGCATTCTCACGTTGCTGCTCATAATTGCAGCGCGCCAGGACATAATCTCTTATTTCCTGGGGGTTAGTAAGCCCCATATCCTTTGCTTTCTGTATGTATGTACTGGTTTCCATGATGCTCAGATTGAGAGTAACTAAAGACAGACTGATATGCTGGCTGGTGTGCAGCAGTCTACCTAGTTAAGAGTGAGTGAGTGTTTTCGGTAATAATTTCAAAGCTAGGAGTTTATATCCTGGAATGAGGTTGCCAGATGTCAGGGGGGATAATGACAGTGTGCCTCTATGGACACTAGGAATAACTATCGAGTCGATTATCACTAGAGAATCGACTCGTGAAATCAAAGTGGCAATTTCACTTTTATGCTGGCTTACTTCACCAATTCTCTGGAGTCGAGAATTTATAGACTTTCTCAGCAGTACACAGCAGAGACTAAACGCTCAAGAGGGCTTGAGAAATTTAGTTCACCCCTTAACATTCAAAAAAAAAAAATAATAATAACAACAATCAGGATCTTGGCTGAGCCAAACTCCTAGCTGGCACAACGGATTTAAGAATTAATACCAAGAGCTGGCCTACGTACCAGTTGTGATTAATATAAGGAGTTGTGCTAACTTGGAGTAGCAAAAGTGTACTAAATATGTGGGGAAATCAAACACGACTGTTACATTTAACAAAACTCAAGAAAACGAACTGTAAATTTATTAATTACATGAAAATAAATTTACATTACATGAATCTATTGAAAATCAAAGAAAGAGAAATGCCCCCACCCAAGCACTCGGACAAATAGCTAAATAGCCTTAATCCTTGGAAAAACAAAAGAAATACTGTTCAGTAAAGATGAGACCGCCGCTGCTATAGTCGATCACCAGGTTGGTGGAAGATTCGGGAAAACGCCGATGCTGCAGGATTTTGGAGATCACTAGAAGAAATCTATCCGCGTTGGGTATCGGAAACCCGCTCTTCGTGACTGCTGTGGGACGACTGACTCGATGCTTGATCTAAACAGAGGCATTGTGTGAAAAGGGCGTGGCCACCTAACGGCTAGAGAGGCAAGTCCAAAGAAATAACAATTCGGAAATTATCACTCAGAGGAATGAATGCACTGTCTATACATAAAGACAATCACTCGCGAAAGAATGATGAAAGTTTTGAAAATTTGATGCAAAATCAAGTACACAAGTGAACGGTTAAGAGATTGAGCGAAATCTCATGAATTTCAGAACTATTCGTCGCTCCCGCAAAATCAATCGATGTCACGATTTACGATACACAGTTTCACGATGCAGAAAATTCGTGACAGCCAGCATAAAAGTGAAATCGCCACTTGATTTCACGAGTCGATTCTCTCGTGATAATCGACTCGATAGTTATTCCTAGTGTCCATAGACACATTTTCATTTTCCCCCTTTCATAAATTTTGTCTTGATTTGCTGGATCTACAATTTTTTGGATCAGTGGTGGCTGCATATATGTGCACTAATTAGCTTTCTTTAGTCTGCTATCACCTTCCTTTTTCGTACAACACGTCAGTATGACAGTTTAAACAGGAATTTCACGTTTATGATATTTCTGAGCAACCGATTGTAACACTCGTGTCTCAGTACACATATCTTCCCCCAGCCTCCGGGCACATTTTGCCCATCCTGTTCACAAACTTCTGTGAAGATAAACCGGTCATACAATGGGGCTCCAGGGTCATCCACGTCGGCCTTTATTTTGGGTCGCATGTGAAACTTATGCTCGGGTCCTTGGCTGTTATGATTCCTTGGGTTCAGCATCTGTTGGCTGGAGGGGGTTGTTTACAACTTGCAGCTTGACACACTGATAACCATCCCGTAGTTTAATTATTACTGCAGTACTCAGCTTGTAATATATTCCAGAACACCATCATATTGTTCTAAGTCTGTCTGAAATGTGAGTGAGAAAACAAAAAAAAACTTGACAGACACCCATATCGCTCCTTCAACCAATGGTTTAAGTGAAATGAATGCAATGGTGATAAATAATTCATTTGAAAAATGTTTTTTTTTTTCTTGTTAGTCAAGTGGTACAGCGTCATTGTGCTGTCAGTCCACTTATTCCTGGCTATAGATTTGGAAGCCCAAATACATTCCAAAGGCATGTATTTTGGCAATAGATTTAAATATAAGATTAACCTAGCTTCAAGAATTTTTTTAAATGCAAGAGTTAAGGAGCCAAAGTCTAGAAGCCCGCAAGTTTGTTCAAAGAAAAAACTAAAACAAGATAGTAGAGAACCAAATCAAGATCGTTAATTTCTAGATGCCTGGACATACTGCGTTTGAAAGACTGGAGGTCATAGGCAGTACGAAATACAGACAGAGGAAAACAGTTCCCATGTTGACCTCTTCCATACATGAAGGACTGGGAGTAGCGGTTAACTCTTACATGAGATGGACTGAGAAGGAATGAGAGTTTGCTGCTAGACGGGTGCTACACTCCAGCAGTATTGGTGGAAGGATGGAAGCAGACAGTTCAAAGGAGTAGTGGCTATTAAAGTAGTGATAGAAAAATGATATAGATGCAACAGTGCGGTGAAGAGACAGATTGAAGGGAGACTGTAAAAGAAGGAGAGTTAATGAGACGAAAAATCTTTGACTCCACCTTTTTGAGAAGAGCTGTATGTTACGGGTAGCCACCTCATACATGAGAGATGTATTCTACACAGGAGCAAATAAATAAGACCCTTGTATACAGTCAACAACTCTGCGGGGGTAAAGAAGACATAGAGTCGGCTTAGCACACCTAAATTCTTGGAAGCGGATTTTATAAGAAAGGTAGTACCAGTAAAGTGCGTTTTGTGAGCGTGTGACGAGCGTGCGAGCGTTTGTACTTATGCCTCTCATCATAGTTTCATCTTGGTGTAAACTTTCAAAACTTCTGATGATGTTGTTGAACAATAACAGATGAATAATTGAACTAAAATATTTATTTTTTTTCTCTCTCACACACACATACACACACACACACACACACACACACACACACACACACACGTGCAATCAACATGTGAATGTGAAAAACAACTCATATCTCGCATGTGTAATTTCATAGTGCTTGAAATCGATTTCACAGTGGAGCATTAGGGTGTGTGATTTTGGGAAGTGAAAATTAAATTTTGCAAATTTCTTCAGTGAGGGGTTTTAGAAATAGGTTTTTGGATGTGAAGAATTCAAATCTGCTATTATTTCTGTGGTTGCGCATTTAGCCTGGTAAATCTACATTTGATTAAGAAGCACATGAACTGCTCTTGGAAAACAACATATATTAATTTTAGCTTCTCAATATGTCATGTAATGCTACAAAAATTTTAGTTTCTTTGAATAAAACATATCCTAATAAGCATAAAACATATCATAAAACAACATTACAAAGTAATGACATCGGTAAAAACAAAATAAACAAGCTTCGTCAAGTCTTGCTTTGATTTGTTCGTGGACATCAACCGCCGACTTGCTTCATGGACTCTGATATCAATATCCATAGAATACAATGTCTACTCACGGGCTGCCCGGGAGCGAAAGAAAACGCGCCAGTTCCTTGGTGATGATGTCACACTCTCCTCTCTCGTCTCCCGCATCCCAGCTCATACAAGAAGTTACGAACAAAATACCAAAATACGCTAGGCCCTCTTCCTCAGTAATTTCTAAAAGAAGTTACTGAGGAAGAAGTTACTTCTTTTACAAGAAGTTACAAACAAAATACCAAAATATGCTAGGCCCTCTTCCTCAGTAACTTCTTTTAGAAGTTACTTCTTTTACAAGAAGTTACTGAGGAAGAGGGCCTAACGTATTTTGGTATTTTGTTCGTAACTTCTTGTAAAAGAAGTTCGTATTTGGTGAATTTTTAGCTCATAAATTTCCTCAATATGGCTACCTCGGTTCAAAGGCATCAAACAAAGAAGACAGATGACACATGAACTGGTGCAATTAGCAGGGGAAATGAAAAATTGATGAAACCTAGCTTTGAACTCTTAGAAAAATTAAAAACGATGGTAAAATTATTTATTTGTCATCATGGAGCTACAGTCCTGCAACCTGAAAAAGCCACAGTCTAGAATTTAGAAGCCAGTAAAATTGCTGAATTTGTTTCTCTGCCTGATGAAGGAATCACTTTTGTTCGCTGTCGTATGTTTTTTTTTAAATGCAAGTACCGAATAAAAAAATCATTTCATCCAGAAAAACTATATAAAATGAGTAAATTCATAAGATAATTAATAGATATAGAAATATATTGACTGACTGATTGCTTGAGAGAGAGAGAGAGAGAGAGAGAGAGAGAGAGAGAGAGAGAGAGAGAGAGAGAGAGAGAGAGAGAGAATCATGTTCAATGAACTTTAAGTATGACATGAGATAATTTTCAAGTCAGTATGCTTAAACACTTTCAAGGCTTATAATGATATGAGCAGGGTATGACGAAAACCGATAAAGAGTTTGATAGAGATTAATGTTTTTTGCCTCTTTTCTGACATGCTAAGATATGATAGGAAAAAAAGAAAAATTTCACTGTGTAACAATGTTAGGTATGAGCTGGGATGCGGGAGACGAGAAAGGAGAGTGTGACGTCTTCACCAAGGAGCTGGCGCATTTTCTTTCGCTCCCTGGCGGCCCGTGAGTAGACATTGTATTCTATGGATATTGTCTGATATAGCCCTCACTTTTCTCATATGTAAGCGCTCTGCCTGCTGCCTCTGTGACTTGTTTCACACACTTCTCTATAGACAGCATGACAGGCCCACTGTGGAACTTGCACGGGCTCGTCTATGAACTTTACCTCCATTGTAGTCAGTTTACATGTCAAAGGAGGCTCATATACCCCGTCAGACCAGTCTATCAGCTTCAATAGCTGAGCTGAAGAGGACATTTTGCGAGCCGAGAGAGATTTGCAGATAGAAACAGGGGATATAACCTTGGAAGAGGTGGCAAAATCTATAAAGGAATTAAAGAATCTTAAGGCCCCAGGAGAGGATGGAATATTTCCTGAAATGCTTAAGGTGGCAAATGGTGAGTTGATGAATGCGCTTTTGAAACTTTTTAATGTGGCTTGGGATAATGGTGGAATTCCAGAAGAGTGGAAAAATGGTGTGATTATAAAAATACCAAAAAAGGGAGATTTAAGTGTGTGTGGAAATTGGAGGGGGATAACTTTGACATGTGTAGTTGCAGAAGTCTTTTCCAAAATCTTGATGAACAGAATAGAGCCAGTAATTGATAAAAATTTTAAGAGAAGAACAAGCGGGATTTAGAAAGGGTCGAGGTTGTAATGATCAGAGTTTTATTGTAAGGCGTCTAATGCAACAAGCTAATGAGATGAAAATGCCACTTAGTATGTGTTTTGTGGATTTTGAAAAGGCGTTTGATAGTGTTTCACCTGGAGCTGTGTTGAAAAATATGAGATTCTATGGTATACAAGAAAAGTTTGTAAATATTATTAGAAGCCTGCATGAAGCTACTTTTTGTAAGGTAATGGTGGGTGGTTCTTTGAGTGATCCATTTGAAGGTAGGTCAAGAGAGACTCAAGAAGTTCTTTTGCCATTGCTGTTTGTTTTGGTTATGGATTATGTTATGAGAAAGGTTGTATGGAAAACAGGTGCAGGTAATAACTGGAAAGAAAATAAGAGGCTGCTGGATTTGGACTATGCTGATGATACTGTACTGATTTGCGATAGTATTTACAAGATGCAGGGGGAACTTGATTTTCTGGTGGAGGAAGGAGAAAAAGTGGGATTGGTAATAAATTGTGGAAAGACTGAGATTATTGATATGAACGTGGAGAGCTAAATCGATTGTGTAATTGGGAATAATGTGGTGAAGAATGTAGAACATTTTAAATATCTGGGAACGATTGTATCATCTAATGGATCATTAAACAATGAAACTGAGGACAGGATTAGACAGGCTTGGCGAGCTGTTGAAATGTTGAGATCTGTTTGGAATTTTAATATCCTTTTGGCACATACTAAAGTAAAAATTTACAAGTCCATGGTTAGACCAATTTTAATTTATGGGCATGAGTCATGGTACAGTACAATTGCAACAGACCAGAAAGTATTAGGATTTGAGAATAAAATACTGAGAAGGATTCTTGGGGTAAAGTGGCAAGACAGAGTTACAAGTTGATGAATATGTAAGACTGTCTCGCAGGAAATGGCTGGGGCACATAGATAGAAAAGAAGGCAGCATAATACAGGATGTGCCTGAGTGGACTGCTAGAGGAAAAAGAGGTAGAGGTAGGCCGAGGGAAACCTGGTTGAGGACAATGAAAAGAGAAGCAGGAGAGGAGTGTTGGTGGACCTGAAGGAGATGGCAAGAAACAAATATTGGTGGAGAGAGTTCAGTGAGGCCCCATGCATCCCGTGGGGTGCCACAGGAAATAATTGATATATATACAGTAGGCGCGGAAAGTATTAACGTTTTTTTGCCGACGTCATTCTTTTTCGCCTTAAGTGAAGTAGGGTCAATACTACCCTCCCCTGTGATGCGAAATGAGCTGACGCTTTTTCAACGGGAGCTGGCAACCCTGCTTGATAGGTTTGGCACCACAGGAGCAGGCTCAGCAATGTTTGGGCAGCCACAGCAGGAGGATTGTCTCTGTGTGTGATGCACCACGAGGGCATGTTGTGACTCAAATAACACAGTTATTTGGTTACCTACCACATTCTCATCATGCCTAAAGTAACCACAAGCAAGGACAAACGTGTGGAAGTGATTACTTTATACAAAGCTGGCCACAAACTCCCATTTATTGCAGATCAGATGGTTTTAGACTGAGGACAATGCAGAGACTGGTGAAGCGGTTCAAGGACAGTGGGGAGGCCATTCCTCCCACTCCACTTCCCAAGCCTGGGAGACCTCGTAAGGCAACCTTCAGGACCCGTCAGCTGATCTCAAGGCAAGTTAGCAAGGATCCAAGGCTAACAGCACGGGATTTAAAAGAAAAGAACCCACAGTTGCTGGCAGATGTGTCTGTCAGAAGTGTGCAGCAGCTGTTGCATGACGATCTGGGCTACAGGAGTTTTTGTGCTCGTAAAAAACCACTGCTAACTGCACTTCAGAAGAAAAAGAGAGTAAATTTTTGTAAGAAATATCTTGCCTGGAGTGAGAAGCAATGGAAAACTGTGCTTTGGAGTGATGAGTCAACATTTACTGTCACTGGTACCCCTTCATCACGAGTGTACCGCAAACCAGGCAGTGACCCCCTGGATCCTAAGTACACTTCCAAGTTTGTTAAATACCCAGCCTCACTCATGGCTTGGGGCTGCTTTACATATTATGGTGTTGGTAGGTTGGTAATTCTACCTGCAAATGAAAAAGTGAACCAGAACAATTATTTGGAGCTCTTATGTGATGTTTTAAGTGACTCTTTTGATAAAACCAAGGCAAGAGTATTTATGCAAGATTCTGCCCCTGCACATGTTGCAAAGTCAGTGAAACAGTGGCTAACAGACTGTGAGGTTCCCTTTATTCGAGACTGGCCCGGAAACAGCCCAGATATCAATCCCATTGAGAATTTATGGGCGCACATGAAGCGGCAGCTGCGTAGTATGGACACATCATCTTTGCCTAAACTTGAGGCTGCAGCTATGGAGCAGGCATTTTAAATTCACACACATTTTCATAATAAGTATTAATAAGATAAGTTCAAAATGATCGGATATTCCACATAAACATCAAGAAAGTCACTATTTTTATGTAGCTCTTTACTAAACAAAACTAAATTATATCATATTAACCAAAAAAAAAAAAAATGAATTCCCAAGTCATGCTGTAACTTTCTAGCATCATATCTGGAAATTGTTAGTTTAAAAATTTGACACACGCCAGTGGAGCATGTCAACTGAAGCCCTCGGTACATTCCCTTGGAAAGCTGGGATTTCAAGGGGTTTCTTTGGTCTCATGAGTAAATATAGAGCTAAAAAACAAAATTTGTTGAATGTATCTAATACCTGTTGAATACCTTCTTCTCACATATAAGAAAAGTTATTAGCCTCTGATAACCATCTAATTAGACTGTGTCATGTTGGGCCAGGCCGGGTCGTGTCGGGCCACTCATTTCTCAACTGAACGTGAGGAGACTGTAGCACCAGTCGAGCAGGGCAGTACTCCCAAGGAGGATGGAAAGCTGATGACAGGGAGAGCTGGAGCTCCCGTTTCATCAGCCCTCAGGACTTGTTCCTGACCATCCCCCTTTGCTGAACTTTTTCAGTGTCTCAGTTACACAGAGAGTAGACCAGCATGCTCTCCAATACAAGTTTCTCTGTCAACACCAAACTACATACACGCTACACACTACACTTCCTTTTAAAAATTATCATCGAAAATGGCGCACAAAAATCATGCCTCGGAGTCCCCGGGGGGGGGTCCATAAATTCCCCCACCATCCGCCCCTCTCCCGGTGACGACTCAAAGAGCTACCTGGAACCACTGTCTGACTCACTCCTTCTTCATTTCTGTAACATTCACGGCCTTTCCTCAAACTTTCATGCTGTCGAGCACCACCTCTTCTCCTCTAAACCTCACCTTCTCTTTCTCACTGAGACTCAGCTGTCTGAGGCAACTGACAGCAAACCCTTTTCTGTATCCTCCTACTTTCTCTATTCTCGTTTCAAAGCCAAAGGTGGCTGTTGCGTATATGTACGCAACGATCTATCTTGCTCTCGTCTTCCTGAACTTGATTCTTCTGAATTCTCTACTCTCTGGCTTCGGCTTTCCTGTCATTCTCTGACTAAATATATCTGTGCTGTTTACTTATCTCCTAATTCTACTGACTATAAAAAATTCTTTGACTATCTTACTTCTACGATGGAACACATTCTATCCATTTCTCTTTTCTCTGAAATTTCCATTCCAGGAGATTTCAATGTTCACCACCACCTTTGGCTCTCTTCTCCTTTCACTGATCCACCTGGTGAACAAGCCTACATCTTTTCTATCCTTAATGGCCTAGAGCAGCTTGTACAGCACCCTACCCGTATCACTGACTTGACTTGGAGAGAGTTCCAACATACTTGACCTTTTCCTAACAACTAATCCTTCTGCTTACACTGTTCATCTTTTCTCTCCGTTGGGCTCCTCCGATCATAATCTTATTACCTTAACATGTCCAATCGCTCCAGTACGGCCTGTGGACCCTCCAAAGAAACGCCGCCTGTGGCACTTTGGAGCTGCAGATTGGGAGGCCCTCAGGCAGTACTTCTTTGATTTTCCTTGGAATGATTATTGCTTCCTTGGCCGGGAACCATCTGAGTGTGCCTTGCGCGTTACGGAGGTTATTCTCTCGGGCATGGAAGCATACATTCATTTCTCATATCCTCTGACTAATGCAAGAAAGCCTTGGTTTAATCACGCTTGTTCTAATGCTGTCCGCAACAAGGAGAGGGCCTATAAGAGGTACCGGAGCCAACCCACCCCTGAATCACACCTTTTATATATTTCTGCCCGGAATCATGCTAAATCTGTTCTTCGCTCTGCTAAAAACAATTTCATCCGAGCTAAATGTTCCCAACTCTCCAACTCGAATTCTTCTCGCTCCTTCTGGCACCTTGCCAAAAACCTTTCTAACAACTTTACCTCATCATCCTTCCCTCCTCTTTTCTACTCTGATGGCTCTGTAGCTATTTCTTCTACTGATAAAGCAGATCTCTTCGCTCAGACTTTCTCCTCCAATTCCACCTTAGACGATTCCGGTGCTGTTCCTCCATCACTTCCCCCCTCTGACTTCCTCTTGACTGACATTAAAATTTCTTCAGCTGATGTGTTTTCTGCCATCACTGGCCTCAATACTAAAAAGGCATATGGTCCTGATGGAGTCCCTCCTGTTGTCCTCAAAAACTGTGTTTCTGTGCTTACACCCTGCCTAGGTAAACTCTTTCGCCTTTGTCTCTCAACTTGTACCTTTCCTTCTTGCTGGAAGTTTGCTCTCATTCAGCCAGTCCCAAAGAAGGGTGATCATTCCCAACCCTCTAACTATCGTCCAATTGCTTTAACATCCTGTGTCTCAAAAGTTTTCGAGTCAATTCTTAACAGAAAAATTTTAAATCATCTTTCCTGTCACAACCTTCTTTCTGATCGTCAGTATGGGTTCCGTCAGGGACGCTCCACTGGCGATCTTCTCACCTACCTTTCAGACTCTTGGTCATCTTCCTTTCGGGACTTTGGCGAAAGCTTTGTCATTGCACTTGACATCTCAAAGGCTTTCGATCGAGTCTGGCATAAATCTTTAATTTCCAAACTGCCCTCCTACGGTTTCCATCCTTCTATCTGTGCCTTCATCTCTAGCTTCCTTTCTGGTCGTTCTATAGCCGCTGTTGTAGACGGCCATCGTTCCTCTCCTAGACCTATCAACAGTGGTGTTCCTCAGGGCTCTGTCCTATCACCTACTCTCTTCCTTTTATTCATCAATGACCTTCTAAGCTGTACATCTAACCCTATCCACTCATATGCTGATGATTCCACCCTTCACCTTTCCATTCGGTTCCCGCAACGTCCATCTCAGCAGTTACTTCAACAAAAAAGGGATGAGGCTATGGCACACCTAATGTCTGATTTGGCTCGTATCTCTGATTGGGGTAAAAATAATCTTGTTATTTTCAATGCATCAAAAACTCAGTTCTTACACATATCGACCCGACAAAATCTTCCTCAGGATTACCCACTAGTGTTTAATAATGAACAGTTATGTCCTGCATCATCCTTGAACATGCTTGGGATTTCATTCTCTCAGGATTTGTCTTGGAAAGAACATATTACATCTCTTGTGAAATCTGCTTCCAAGAGATTAGGTGTGCTAAGCCGATTCCGTACTTTCTTTACCCCTGCACAGTTGTTGACCTTGTACACGGGTTTTATTCGCCCGTGTATGGAGTACAACTCTCATGTGTGGGGTGGCTCCCCACATGCAGCTCTTCTCAAAAGGGTGGAGTCAAAGGCTTTTCGTCTCATTAACTCTCCTTCTCTTACTGATTCCCTTCAACCATTGTCTCTTCGCCGCAATGTTGCATCTTTATCTCTCTTCTATCGCTACTTCAATGGTCACTGTTCCTCTGAACTGTCTGCTTGCATCCCTCCACCTCTACGACGGGCACGTAGTACCCGTCTAGCAACAAACTCTCATCCCTTTTCTGTCCAACTCTCTAATGCAAGAGTTAACCGTTACTCCCAGTCTTTCATTTATGCAACTGGTCAACTCTGGAACTGTCTTCCTCTGTCTGTATTTCCTACTTCCTATGATCTCCAGTCTTTCAAACGCAGTGTGTCCAGGCATCTCGAATTGAACGGATCTTGAATTTGGCTCTCTTTTGTATTGTTTTTGCTTTTTCTTGGAAGGAACAGTATGCAGGCCTGTAGCCTTTGGTTCCTTCTTCCTTGCATTAAAAAAAAAAAATCACATCACTAAGCTTGCTCGCTCGTAATAATCTTTCCAAGATAAATCCCATGGGTATGAAACCCGAGTTTTTTCAAGGATGATGCAGGATTGATTTGGATATCATTACAAATTGGAGGATACTCTTGCGGAAGATTTTGACTGGTTGAAAGATATAAGAACTGAGTTTCTGATGCATTGCAAACAACAACATTACTTTTGCCCTAATCAAGGATATGAGCCACGTCAAACATGAGGTGTGTGCCACAGCATAATCTCTTGTTTGTTGAAGTAGCTGATAAGATGGATGCTGCTAGAGCAGATGGATATGTGAAGGTTGGAGTCATCAGTGTATAAGTGGATAGCGGCAGTTGTCCAGCTTGGAAGTTTCTAAATGAACAGAAGGAAGAGAGTTAGTGATACGTCAGAAACCTGAGGAACACCACTATTAGTGGCTCTAGAAGAATGGTGGCTGTCTACAACAGCAGCTATAGAAACACAAGAAATGAAGTTAGAGATGTAGGCACAGACAGAAGAATAGACACTGCAAGAAGGCAGTTTGGAAATAAAAGATTTATGCCAGACTCGATCGAAAACCTCTATGTCAAGTGCATTGACAAAGCTTTTGCCAAAGTTCCAAAAGGAGGATTACTAGGAGTCTGGCAAGATATCCTGTTGTGTTTATACGTCAGCACTAAAATGACTGCCGGGGACGGGTTTGCTGTACCTTGGCACCGCTTCTTGTTAGGGTAGGGGAGGAAAGCAAGTCAAGTACAAGGGAACAGAAGTGGAATAGTACATGAAAGGACAGCCAGCAAGTGTGCATGTCATACGGATTAACATGAGGCGGAGGATACAGAGTAGGTTACATGAGGGAATGAGGAACAGGGGCTGTGGAAAACAAATGTACCGTATGAAACAGAAGAGCAGGAGATGGGGAAGGTGGGAATGGAGGAGACACAGCTGGGAGCTCAAGGTCTGTTCGAGGGCGCAGCTCAGGTAATAACAGACTCATTTACATGGTAATTTCCACCACGCTAGTAGACCCTACTTTGCATATTCGGAGATTCGTGTTGAGATTTATAAAAGAGCAGCTCTGCGAATGCATAGAAGGATTACTAGTCTGTAGATAATAGGTCTAAAATGTTACCTGAATTCGGAGAAACTTGTTAACTACAGTCAGTTTAAAGTTGCTGTACTTCAGAATCATATTTCCCGTTTATGCGCACATTTTCCATATCTATTGGCACTGCACAATGTATTTTACTGAAAGGAGAGTGGCTCTTAGTACAGTATTTTATAAAGGATATATTACCCCCATCTCAAATGATACCATTCACTTCAGTGAAAATAACATTTCTATTTTCTGAATATATTCTTAATGCACATAATCTCAGTAGATTGGACCATGGATTTCTGGCCCTACTGCACACTCCAACAACCTCCTATTCCTAATACCCCTGCGTCAAATAGTTAGGGTATGTGTCACTTCTTCAGTGACAGATTATACTGATCCTTGGCCCTAAGGAGATGTTGCTGTTTAGGATCCTTAAACTAAGGTTTCAACTCCACTAGTGGAGGTACTGTAACTGTTAAGTTTCTGCAGGCTAGACACAACAGTATTGTGCTTGTCCCGGGGCTCAAGTTTACCACTCTTAAGCAGATTATTTAAGGAGGCCAACATGCATATTTGGAAACGTTACACACGAGAGAAAATCCTCCAGCTATCTTTCGTATTCCAACCCTAGATTTGTTCCTTACAAAAATGTATTAATTTATATTGTTTTGCATGTTCTAGTTGCTCTTGAATTCGACGAAAATTCAGCTCAAAGTGACATCCATCGCGAATCAGCAGCACATTGAAGCTATGAGTGTAAATGGTTGTGTTCTTTATTTTAGAGTTTGGGAGTGATAGAGTATACATCCCATGAATCCTTGATGTTCTTGCCCTTGTGCTTCTTATGTCCTCCTCTTCCCATGCAAGATCATCACAAGTCATCGCGTGACATTGCTGTTCCTTCCCTTCCCTCACTTCTTGCTAGGTCATGAGTCAGTACTGCTTGGAGCGTTGTGATATGTATTATTGCACTGTTACACCTGACAGCGAAAGTGCGAATAGCATATTTGTTTGGACCATTTTCAATGTTTTTCAGCTTGGTTTCTCGTTAGGTTATGGAAATACAATTATATAAAACTGCACGAAATTTGACATGACTGAGCACTCTCAGATGTAGAGATGAGTATTTTTGGTCCGAAAAATATCACGGATGACAGTATGAGAAAGATCATCTTATACAGGTCTTATCCAATTTTGACCTAACCTGGAAGTGTTGAGGGGCAGGAAAGGGCGAAATGATTTATATTTGAAAACAATTTGTCAAATGTAAAGGTCACAGTGCAGTGTCGAAGTATTGGGGTTTTATTTCAAATTGGTTTGATTAGATATGCAACAAACTTGGCGTAGGGGTTTAAGGTTAAGCGAACATGACATTATTTAAGGAAAAATCCGTCAAAAGTCAAGGTCCCTGGAACGGGATGGCTTAAAAAAATGTTATTCAGATTAAACAAAACTTGGAGGATGGGTTGAGGGTCAGGTATGGTCCAAGTTGATAGATTTGAAGAGCAATCAGTCAAAGGAAAGGGGCAAACGGTAAAGTCAGGACCTCGTCATTAGAACATTATGTGCGGTTAATGTTCTGTCGTGTCCAAGTCTGTTCACACAATAAGCTAAATAGGTCAGATGCGAGGAAGGAACACATTTCATCATGAATACATAATTATTTTTTACTCCCGCTCTTGCAAACCGAAAAAGGATATAATGTTTTGCTCAGTGTGTGTGTGTGTGTGTGTGTGTGTGTGTGTGTGTGTGTGTGTGTGTGTGTGTGTGTGTGTGTGTGTGTGTGTGTGTGTGTGTGTGTGCCTGTGTGCGAGCGCGCGCTTACGGAATAAGAGAAGTAATTCGATTGAGTATGTGAATGCTTACGTCATAAGAGAAGTAATTCAATTAAGATGTACAATATTTTATTAGTTCAAACTTTTCGTTCTCAGTTTGTTTTTAGTGGTGTGATGCTTGTTTCGGGAAGCATGTTACAACACAACGTACAATACAAGATGATTCACTACCGTACTCTGTGACACCAGAATAATTTGAAATTATTCGTCATTAATCAGCTTACATCAGTGAAATAAAGTTCATTAATTCTTTATTATAATTCATTAAAAGTTATACAAAACTTTGAATTCGACTTCCCTCAGCATTTTAACATACTTAAACCCTGTGTTCCAAAATAAATTTCCAAGCAACTTATCCACCGAAATGACTTCAGTTTCCCTAATAAGGCTTTCTTTCAGCTAATCAGCTGTGTGAAGTTTGTTTATTCTTTTTTCCATACCCCCAAAATCATGGGAAAAATAATAAGCTAGATCTGAAGTAAAATACTCTGTCGATTATCGAGCAAATCACGATTATTGGATCAATGCAATTGACCAAGTGATGCCCGCTCAGCGTCTAGCTTTAGGAAGAGCAGCTTTTAATATCCGGCTCTTTAAATTGAAAAGTAAGCGAGTTTCTTAAAATAAATGAAGAACATGATTATAATAGACTGAAATTTATAAGCACAGAGTTCATTCAAACTCGCTTGTTAATAACGGATCAATTGCCGTCATTCTGAGCATCAGAGTGATGAATCACTCCTGTTTAGTTTCAGTGTATCTAGGGAAAACCAGTTCCAGTGGCTTGAATACAGTTCCAGTTTCCTAACACAGGTTCTCACGCAGCCTCTGTTTATTTAATTGGTTCATTCTGTCGCACCGCTACCCAGGTGTCGTTACGGTATTTCTCGGGAATATATTCTCCCGTATTTAATAGTAAATGGTAACGTGGTCAAAATCCGCCTCGACACTGGTAACGCGCGACATGGTGGACTTCACTAACATGCCACTACACACATGTACTTAGAACTGGGAACTGGAAAAAGTGAAAAAGTAATATGGCTTTTCTAGGCTTTAATTACAAAATAGTATTTACAAAAATCTACAAATAACTCTGAGGTAATTCCCACCTCATTTCACTTCACGTGCAAATGTGCCAAAAAACCGCACATACACGTCTACTCTCAAGTCACTTGAATACTAACACTATTTTAATAAAGCAAAGCCAGTCTTGTAAAAAATCACTAGTGCTGTTATATATATATAGCACTCTTTATCCACTCATATATATGAAACCACTGTTACATCAGTATAAGAAAAACACATTTAAACATTTAAAATCTTAACTCCTTCCGTTTCTAACTAGGAGTCCTTACACTGTTTCCCAGACGACAGACAAATAAAATAGCACTGCTAGTCGGTTGTACCCGCGGTCACAAAGCATGTACTTTCACTTAC
>JAGKTI010009107.1:0-31802 GCA_018397915.1 Birgus latro
GGGATTTGTCTTGGTAGGAACATATTACATCTCTTGTGAAATCTGCTTCCAAGAGATTTGGTGTGCTAAGCCGATTCCGAACTTTCTTTACCCCTGCACAGTTGTTGACTTTGTAAACGGGTTTTATTCGCCCGCGTATGGAGTACAACTTTCATGTGTGGGAAGGCTCCCCACATGCAGCTCTTCTCAATAGGGTGAAGTCAAAGGCTTTTCGTCTCATTAACTCTCCTTCTCTTACTGATTCCCTTCAACCTTTGTCTCTTCGCCGCACTGTTGCATCTTTATCTCTCTTCTATCGCTACTTCAACGGTCTGAACTGTCTGCTTGCATCCTTCCACCTGTATGACGGGCACGTAGTACCCATCTAGCAACAAGCTCTCATCCCTTTTCTGTCCAACTCTCTAATGCAAGAGTTAACCATTATTCCCAGTCCTTCATTTATGCAACTGATCAGCTCTGGAACTGTCTTCCTTTGTTGTCTGTATTCCCTACTTCCCATGATCTCCAGCCTTTCAAATGCAGTGTGTCCAGGCATCTTGAAATGAATGGATCTTGAATTTGGCTCTCTTTTGTATTGTTTTTGCTTTTTCTTGGAAGGAACAGTATGCAGGCCCATGGTCTTTGGTTCATTCTTCCTTGCATTAAAAAAAATGAAAAAAAAAAATCGACTGTTTCCTTAATTTTTTCAATCACATGTTTAATTGTAACCACAGAATGAGCTTCATCTCTAAGTAGAGGCATCAAGAATGTGATGCTTTCTTTAAATTGTGAATTTCTCTTTTTTCATGCATGGTAGAAGGACCATGTTACTTGTACAGAGTCATTCACTTCTTCAGTGACTCACTGAAGTACCCATTTCACTCTCCCTGTTCTTTGACATTGATATGTCAAAGAACAGGGAGAGTGGCCATATGTGATTTGCCACAAGGGCGTGGGAAGTAATTCTACCTTGTGCAGTGTTTGTGATAAGTGGGTGCATAAGAGATGTAGTTGTATTAGAAGTAGACTGCGAGGTAATACTGTTTTCAAGTGTGCATTGTCTGGGAGAGCATGTGGAGATTGCCAAGCGTGAAAGGATTGAACTTGCTGGTGAGTCTCTTGAGTGTGTGGAAGAGTTTTATTTGGGAGACATGTTATGTGCTGGAGGTGGGACTGGAGCTAGCACTGTGGCTAGAGTGAGGAGTGGTTGGAAGAAGTTCTGGGAGCTGTTGCCTCTGCTGACATTGAGAGGGCCCTCCCTCCGTGCTAAGGGATCTTTGTATGCGGCATATGTCAGGAGTATAATGCTGTATTGTAGTGAGACCTGGGCAGTAAATGAAGAGGATATTCACAGGCTCAAACATACAGAAGTGGCAATGATTAGGTGGATGTGCAGTGTGTCCCCGAGTGTGGCAGGGGGGGGCGGGCTAGGTATACGATGGATGAGTTGAGAGGAAGGATGGGACCAGAGTGTATTGGTGTTGTTATGAGGAGAGGTAGATTGAGATGGTTTTTGCATGTGGAGAGGATGGGAGATGGTAACTTGGTGCAGAAAGTGAGAAGTTTTAATGTTAGGCATAGGGTTCATCCTTTTTCTGTTTAAATTTCCAGTGCAATAGTTAACCAATACTTCCACTCCTTCATGTATGCAGCAGGTCAGCTCTAAACTGTTTTCCTCTGTCTGTATTTTCTACTGCCTATGACCTCCAGTCTTTTAAACACTGTGTATCCAGGCATCTCAAAATGAATGGATCTTGAATTTGGTTCTGTTTTGTTTTTATTTTTCTTGGAGGGAACATAGTCTAGACTTTTGACCATTGGTTCATGCTTCCTTGCAAAAACAAACAAACATTGGAGTTCATTTCTGAAGTTATGCAAGAGAGCTTCAAGCACTGTGACAAACATAAAGGGGCTCTAGAATGACCCTTGATGTACACCATTTAAATCCTCTCCCAAAACTGCAGTCTCATCATCCCTCATTCCACCAGCCACTTAGATCTTTCCAAAATCTGTCTTTTTCTTCCCCATTGAAGCTGACTCGTGAAGTACTGTTTATGCTGATACACTTGTAACCAGGAGTTTTTCTGATAATAATTTGAGCTATAGTCCTTTCGTTTACTCTCAACATGTCTACCTCATGCTCTTCAACAAGCATACCCATTCCATCATATCCATCCACATTTCTCGTGCAGAATAACTTGTACAGTACCTACAGTACTTCTCAACAATCATCTTTGCTGATGTTCCTCTAAACCTAACCTTGTTTATGCAGCAGACATTCACCACTTCCCCTCTTCTACCTCTGAAGCTATGTACTTTCCAATATGCAGCTCTGAACCACTGCACTAAATGTTATATTTATTATTAAAAATCAGCGTGAAATTCACAGATCCTTATACAGTTACCTCACATCCAGTGTGATACGATAATTGGATCATTCAGCATTGCTATCTGTCTATCTATTGCCAGACGCCTTAATCCCGCACGGGGTGGCCACAAACAAATCGCCTCCATGTCACTCTGTCCCCTGCCATTTCACTACAACTCTCCCAACTCACACCCCCCTCTCTCATATACCTCTCCACTCCATCTCTCCATCTCATCCTCGGCCTCCCCCTCCCTCTTGCCCCCTCTACCTCACTCACATACACTCTCCTCGTCAGTCTTTCACTCTCCATCCTCTCCACATTCCCAAACCACCTTAACATGTTTCTCCTAACGCTTCCCATCACGTCCTCAAGCACACCACAACGCTCCTTCACTTCCTCATTTGTTAGTCTGTCTCTCCATGTGCTCCACATGCTCCTTTCAAATAACTCATTTCCACTGCTCTCACTCTTGACTTCTGTCCTTCCAACAGGGTCCAAGCTTCACTTCCATATGTCAGAGTTGGTATCACAATGCTGTCATGTAACAACTTTTTCACTTCTATGCTCACCTCCCTGTTTCTTATCACTGCTTTCAACGAACCAGCAACCTTCCTTCCCTGCTGCACCCTTTCGAGCACTTCACCCTCCAGACTTCCATCCTTACTCATCACACTGCCCAAGTACTTAAATTCACTCACATTCTCCATATCCTTCCCATCCAATCTCACTGTACATCCACTGGCTTCACTTCTCTCGAAGACCATCACTTTACTCTTCCCTACATTCACCTTTAGATTCCGTTTCTTACACACTCTCCCAAACTCATCTACCAAGCCTTGCAGCTCCCCTTCGTCTTCGCTCAACAACATAGTATCATCTGCAAACAACAGTACAGGGAGTTTCCAAACACTGCCCTCTCTCACTAGGGCCACTCCAACATCCACTGCCCGACCTTGTATCTCTTTTATAACCCCCATCCATATACAGATTGAACAACCATGGAGACATGACACATCCTTGTTTCAATCCAACCTTCAAATGGAAAGATTCACTCAGTTTGCCATCCACACGCACTGCAGCCTTAGCACCCTCATACATACTCTTCACTGCCTTCAACAACTTCCCATCCACTCCATATATTCTTAATACCTTCCACAAACCTTGTCTATCCACCCTGTCATATGCTTTCTCCAGATCCATGAAGGCTGCATACAACTTCTTGCCCTTCTCTAGAAACTTTTCCACTAAGGATCTAAGAATGAATATCTGGTCTACACAACCTCTTCCCTTTCTAAAACCTCCTTGTTCTTCTCCAACTAATTCCTCAGTAATTTCCCTAACTCTGTCAATAAGTATCCTACCATATACTTTTCCTATTACACTGAGAAGGCAAATGCCCCTATGATTACCACACACTGCTTTTTCCCCTTTTCCTTTGTACAGAGGAATAATTATACCTGACTCCCAATCATGGAGAGTCACATGGAGAGACAGACTAACGAATGAGGAAGTGAAGGAACGTTGTGGTGTGGTTGAGGATGTGATGGGAAGCGTTAGGAGAAGCACGTTAAGGTGGTTTGGTCATGTGGAGAGGATGGAGAGTGAAAGACTGATGAGGAGAGTGTATGTGAGTGAGGTGGAGGGGGCGAGAGGGAGGGGGAGGCCGAGGATGAGATGGAGGGATGGAGTGGAGAGGTATATGAGGGGGAGGGGGAGGCCGAGGATGAGATGGACGGATGGAGTGGAGAGGTATATGAGGGAGGGGGGTGTGAGTTGGGAAAGTGGTAGTGAAATGGCAGGGGACAGAGTGACATGGAGGCGATTTGTTTGTGGCCACCCCGTGCGGGATTGAGGCGTCTGGCAATAGATAGAGATAGATTGACTTCCAATCCTCCGGGACTCTACCCTCCTCCCAAGCCAATCTGCACACCTTCCACATCCATTCTATTACTATCTCTCCCCCATGCTTCAGCATTTCACCACATACTCCATCAATTCTTGGGGCTTTCCCCATTTTAACTTTCTTCATTGCTTCCACCACTTCCATCCTACTGATTTCTTCCTCTCTTCTCACAACCCTCCTTCTCCCAGCCATTCCCCAGCCACTTATACTTGCATTACTTTCATTTTCTATGTTCAACAGTTCATTAAAGTGTTCTCTCCATCTGTTTGCTTTTTCTCCCTTCTCCACTAGTAATCTACCATTTTTATCTTTCACACCCCCACTGACTTTGTTGGCACCCTGTCTAGCTCTCTTTACCTCCTTCCAGAACATTTTCTTACGTTCCCTCCACTTTGCACTCAAATTTCTTCCAAATTCCTCATCCACTCTCTTGTTACTCTCTCTTACTAATCTTTTCACCTCTCTCCTCCTCACTACATATAACTCTCTCGTCCGTCTCTCAGCTTCTTCGTCGCCCCTGTTCCTCATCCACTCATTATATGCTTTCTTCTTTTGTGCCACAGCCTCTCTCACCTCTTCAGTCCACCATGCTGTTCCCTGAACCCCCTTTCATCTTCTCTTCACCCCACACACCACCTCACATGCTGCAAAGATTTCTTCTGTGAATACCTTGCACACACCTTCCACGTCCCCCATCTGCTCCAATCTATATTTACCCAATCGCTCCTCCAGTTCCCTTTTATATTCAGCCTTTATTCCATCCTCTTGGTGTAACTTTTCTACCCTCCTTGCTGTACTGTACTAATTATAAACCTTATGGAAATGATTATCAAGATCATTCAAGAGATTCAAGGGACAAAATCCCAGTAATATTGTAAGTGGTCAGACTCAAAAAGGCTATTTATTTATCATATGTATTGAAAAATTTACCATGAGAATATTGCCTGGCATGATAAATAAGGCAGATAGCAAAAAAAGAGAGAGAGCAAAAAAATGTACTTTTGTTCAACAGGTGATGTCCAGTTGTATATTTTTGTCATGAAACTAATTATCATTGTGATAGATATAAAAAATTGTGGAAATTCATATTTTTGAAGATATATTTTGAAGATATCAGCTACACAACTTCATCAGTACAGAACTGAAGCAGGTGTCCACCCACCATGTCAGACTTTCTGGTTGATTTGGCTCAGAAGTCAGTCAGTCATTAATCATTTGTCCCTGCTAACCTGACCTAATTTGACCTAAGCTATCCTAACCTTATTCAGCCAAACCTAACTCGGCTTAATTTAACGTAACTTGACTAACTGGAGCAGTTCAGGGGTGAATGAATTTTGGATTTGAATCGATCCATTGCCCTGTTTGTAGGATGCCACTACAAATTGGAATGCTGGCAAACATAATTTGGTGCTATTTAGTAAAATGAATTTTACTTCTGTAGAATTTGGACATCATAAATTATACAGGTGGTCCCCTACTTACGAACGGATTGCAGTACATTCCAAGAAACTACTCTTAAGTCAATTTTTTCGTTAGTTGAAAATGCATTTAACCCGCAGAGTCCCATCGACTTTTTTCCGCGGACAGACCCAACGACGTACACCGTATGTCATGCAATTGCAAGGCCCATTGTGTGCACATTTTTCAACATTCGCGGGTGATTTTTGGTAGGCTTATGTGGGAGACCTTCCTCTACCTGCTGTCAAGCGGGGATACTGCCTGGCCCCTCCTAACCCCCCTTCCCCCCCTCCCCCCCACACTGGGCAATTCACCTGTTAGCAGTAAGCTGGCCAGCAAAGGTATGTTGCCCCACAGTCTCTGTAATGATGAAATTCACGGTGAAAGTGATTCCTAAGGTGGAGGACAAAGAAACAAAGAAGCTAGAGGTAGAAACAAACAGAAGTGATGAGGTGGTAATATCATAAAGGAAGGTGCCATATACTGGGGTTTTGGGTAAGTGAACAATGCTTATAAACTCCTATATTATTGTGTGAAAACCATTACAGTAAGACCTCACTATAACGGACTAATTGGGGCCCAAGCCAGTCCGAAAAATGCGAAATTCCGATAAAAGTGACATCCGGACTTACCCCCTGCTAATCCGGACTTTTTCCAATATATCAGACATTAGTCCGGATTGCATCAGTGGTTTTCACCACCATTACAGTATTGTACTGTGTTATACCTTCACTACATTAATCAAATTGTATAATAATACTGTACTGTGCACTGAAAAACATGTCTTTTACTTGTCTTATTGTGGTGAACATAGCTAAAGTGGTCAGGCAGTCTGGACTGCTTCTGGCTTTATCGGACTTTTTCCGATATATAGGAGTTTAGTCCGGCAGCTCCTCGAGTCTGATAAAAGCAAATTCCGGTCTATTGAAGTCCGTTATATCAAGGTTTTACTGTATAGACTTTTACTACACATAATTTCGTACCAAATAAATGAAATAAATATATAATTTAAAGTGGCTTGAATTAGTCAACCCTTCCATAGTTCATTTTCTTAGCCAGGTACCTTGAAAAAGAAGGGAAACGTAAGGTTGAGTGACACCTGTATCAACATTTTTGTACCTCAGGATCGCGATTTCACTATGAATTTTCGATGTTTCTCACCAAAAGCGAAGGTTTCAGCCAAAAAACAAAAAGTTGACAATCGGTCGGGATCTGGGGTTAGGCTGGGTTAAAAACCGGTCAGGACTTGGTGGGTTAACACGCATAACAAACTGAACATCATAGCCTAGCCAAGCCTTTTAAACATGCTTAGAACACTTATATCAGCCTACAGTTGGGCAAAATCATTAACACAAAGCCTGTTTAAAATAAAGTGTCGAATATCTAATGTAATTTATTGAATAATGTACCAAAAGTACAAATTCCTAAAGTAAAAAATTCATAGGTCAGCCGTTTGTAAGTAGGGAACTACCTGTATGGTTATGAGGGGTAATTTGTGTCATACATTTTTCACCACATACAGAGGAATTAGTTGGAGATGAACAGGGAGGTTTTAGGAAGGGAAGAGGTTGTGTAGACCAGATTTTCATTCTTAGATCTTTAGTGGAAAAGTTTCTAGAGAAGGGAAAGAAGTTGTATGCAGCCTTCATGGATTTGGAGAAAGCATATGACAGGGTGGATAGACAAGGATTGTGTAAAGTATTAAGAATATATGTAGTAGATGGGAAGTTGTTGAAGGCCGTGAAGAGTATGTATGAGGGTGCTAAGGCTGCAGTGCATGTGGATGGCAAACTGAGTGAATTTTTCTGTTTGAAGGTTGGTTTGAAGCAAGGATGTGTCATGTCTCCATGGTTGTTTAATCTGTATGTGGTTGGGGTTATAAGAGATACAAGGTTGGGCAGTGGATGTTGGAGCGGCCTTAGTGAGAGTGGGCAGTGTTTGGAGACTCCCTGTACCGTTGTTTGCAGTTGATACTGTGTTGTTGAGTGAAGACGAAGGGGAGCTGCAAAGCTTGGTAGATGAGTTTGGGAGAGTGTGTAAGAAATGGAATCTAAAGGTGAATGTAGGGAAGAGTAAAGTGATGGTCTTCGAGAGAATTGAAGTCAGTGAATGTACAGTGAGATTGGATGGGGAGGATATGGAGAATGTGAGTGCATTTAAGTACTTGGGTAGTGTGATGAGGAAGGATGGAAGTCTGGAGGGTGAAGTGCTTGAAAGGGTGCAGCAGGGAAGGTAGGTTGCTGGTTCCTTGAAAGCATTGGTAAGAAACAGGGAGGTGAGCATGGAAGTGAAAAAGTTGTTACATGACAGTATTGTGATACCAACACTAACATATGGAAGTGAAGCTTGGACCTTGTTGGAGGGATAGAAGTCAAGAGTGAGAGCAGTGGAAATGAGTTATTTGAGAGGAGCATGTGGAGTCAAATGGAGAGACAGACTGACAAATGAGGAAGTGAAGGAGCGTTGTGGTGTGGATGTGGATGTGATAAACACATTAAGGTGGTTTGGGCATGTGGAGAGGATGGAGAGTGAGAGACTGACGAGGAGAGTGTATGTGAGTGAGATGGAGGGGGGAGAGGGAGGTGGAGGCCAAAGATGAGATGGAGGGATGGAGTGGAGAGGTATATGAGAGAAGGGGGTGTGAGCTGGGAGCAGGGCAGTGAAATGGCGGGGGATAGAGCGACATAGAGGCGATTTGTTTGTGGCCACCCCATTCGGGATTGAGGCGTCTGGCAATAGATAGATAGATAGATGCAGTATTAATCCCTAAAGGTCGGTCCTTGTTCTGGAACGTGTGTGATGGGGACGTTGGTTCCTGTTCCAGAACGTTTAAACATACGTTGTCAGCCACTGCTCTGCAATATTGTAGGACATTGGAACACCACTCACTTTAAAGCTAAAGAGTTGTGCTTTGCTGGGTATAAAGATTTTTGCAGTAGGTTTAGTAAATCACTTATATTTTGCAAAAAATACGTGCTCCTGATGGTCGATTTTATAAACAATGCCTGACCCCGCGGGGCTAATGGGAGCTGTCCTGTAGTTTGTCCCAGTATGCTCATGTTACATCAGGGAGACTGGGAGACTGACACACACTGACTTATTCAAGATACATTAATCCTTTGAATGTTGTAAACACAAAAATGCAATTTAATATATTCCTTGAGATTATTGCATATGATAAATATGGCCAGATTGAAAAAATAAAAATAAATAAATAAATAGTAGGCCAACTGACAGTGAAACTATAGGAGAGCCCCATGCACAGAACTTACAATTGTATTTTTTCTCAGTAAATTATATATCATCATGATAGATTTAATAAAGTTGCAGAAATGTATAACTTTGAAGATATCTACACAACCTCATCAGTTTTACTCATATACTTATGCAAGGGGCCACATGCTATGTTGAACATTGAGGTTGATTTAGCTCCAAATTCAGTCTGTCACTAATCATTCATCCCTAATCGTAACTTAATGTAACCTAACGTAACCAGCTGGAATTATTTGGGGACCAAGGACGTTTGGGTGCAAATCAGTCTTGTCCTGTGTCTGTAGGATGCCACTGCAAAAATCAACAAATCTAACTTTTTTTTTTTTTAATATATATAACAAAACAGAGTAAGGAAAAATAAAAAAAATAAATAATCCTTACACCACATTCATAAAATATCTGTAAGAGTTGAACATGAACAACTTTAGGTTGAAGTTTGGAGGGAAACAACTCTGGGGAAAGCAAGTTCCAGAGAGATGCAGTTCGGGGAATAAAAGAATTCTGATAGGCAGAAGTGGTAGATGGTGGTGACCATCATCCACTCACTTGATGTAGTGCTTCCTACTTCTTCCTTAGCCTTTATCATTCTTTTTCTATGCTTCCCCTCCTCTCTTCCTATTTCTCCCATCTTTCCTGTCACATCTTATTGCTTTTCTTTCCTTTACAGGTGGCTGTACATTGAGTGAAAGCCAAACGGTTTCCTGTAAGCCAAGAAACCATCTACAATGCTGGGTGGTAACCATATAACCAAACCATACGTGTTCCCTGCGTGTCAAGTAGGTTGGTGGAGGGTTAGTGCCCCTCCCTGTAAAACAAATAACTAAGTCAAATGGGCACCCCTTACAGGATTGTGGTGTCTGGCAATAGATAGATAGAAGTTCTGCAATATGGCTGTGTGCATAGACAGATCTAGATGGCTATTCCGGTGGGGGAGGGCAAGAAAGGGGCACCATAGACAGCTATTCTGGGGATGACCAAGTAAGAATGGGGTGCCTACTAGTAGCCAGCTTATTTAAATTTTCACTATTTATTATCAGTATATCTAATTCCTGTAAGTAACTTTTGGAAGGTGAACGTTTTCTGTAGGATAATGTTCACGAACATCCCCATTTCCACACGCACACAAACAAAGATACTTTTTGTGTGTGACATCTATATGTCTGGGTGAGGGTGAGGTGCCCGATGCTTCTTCTTAGCTATGGCCCTACGAGTTGAAAAGAACGAGAGGCACAGCAGGGTGAGGGTGAGGTGCCCAATGCTTCTTCTTACCTATGGCCCTACGAGTTTTAAGGAACAAGAGGCACAGCAAACAACTGGAAGGAATTACAGAGGGGTGCCAACATACCTCCCAAGGGGGGGGGAGGCCTTGGCCCCAATGGCCACCCCCTAAATCCGCCATTGACTGTGTAACATTTCAGTCATGAGTGCTACCAGGTGCCCGTGTAGCATGAGGGAAGGCATGGAGAGGTGGCACAGTGGACACAACTTCAGCTGAGCATTTGCCATAAAAATAGCTGTAAAATAATGCAAGGGAGGCAACATTCCTTCTTACTTGTAGGGGAGGTAGTTTATTTATAATAGCAGGATTATTAATAATTCCAATGGCTTTATTCTGAATTTTTTCTAGTTCTAGTGCAGCCTTTCCCCATCCATTCCATAAGGGTAAGCAATTTTCAAGTTGAGAGTGCACATGACTCTTACAAATTATAGCTAACTGCTCACAATGAAGAAGTTACAGACTCTGTACAACAATCCAAATTTCTTTGAGGTGGTTTCAGCAAGTGATCTGATATGAGAGGTCCAGCTGAGGGCATTGTTAAGTGAGACACTGAGAATTTCAATACTTTTAGAGATGGGAATGTTAGTAGCATTGAAGGTAATATACGAATCTGGCAATATCTGTCTATTAGTAAATTGTATATACAGTATTTTGTTTTACTAGCATTAAATGAGACAAGGTTGTTTTGTCCCCACTCACTGATTGTAGAGAAGTTGTGGTTGATGGAGATGGCTGTACTGAGTTGAGAGTTAGAGATATTAGACTTTGTAAAGGGGTGTCTGAGTGTGAATGAAGTGTAAAGTGTTGAGTCATTTGCATATGAATGGATGGGATTGTGGGTGACAGGTATGAGATCATTAATGTGAACCAGGAACAGGGTTGGCTCAAGAACTGATCCCTCTGGCATGCCAGCATTAATTGAGTGGAAATAGGAATATACGTCATCTACTTTTACTCTTATTTTTATGTCGCTGAGATATGAGGAAAGCAGAGGAATAATGGACGTTAGTCCATAGCAAGGGAGTTTGGACAGCAGGGAACGGTGCCACACTCTGTCGAAAGCTTTAGAAATATCAAGGGCTACAGCATGAGTTTCTCCATGTTAGTCAGTTGATTGATGGGTGGTATAAGTCAGGAGATTGAGTATGTGAATGATGGATCTTTAGTGGCAAAAACCATATTGTCTGTCATTAATTAAGTTGTAACTATGTGCTTATTATTTAGAATTTCAAATACTTTACCAAGATAAGATGTGACAGCTGTTGGTCTGTAATCAGAAGGGTCATAGGAACTTCCTTTCTTTGGAATTGGGTGGATATTGGCTTCTTTCCATGAATCAGGGAATGAAGAAGTACATATGCATAGTCTGAATTATTTAACAAGAGCAGAGGCAAGTTCTTGGGAACACTTCTTCAAAACAATTGGAGTAATTCCATCTGGGTCTGGAGCTTTGTTGGTTGGTAAATTGTCTAGGATGGATTTTATGAATCTTGTCTGTATTTTAAGTGGAACAATTTCGGGAGAGTCAAGTTCTAGTACTGGGACATTCTGGCTGACTTCCTCTATGGTAGAATTTCTAGCAGATGTACTGGCAAAGATATTCGCTTTCCCATGTGGGTCATTTGTAATGTTGCCATCAGAAGATTTTAGTGGGTGATTGGATGATTTGTTAAAGTAGTTAATTAAGAGTTGACCAGAATATTCTGTTGTCAATAGGGTTGTTAAGTAGTTTTGATGCTTGATTTTGAAGAAAGTGTGAGTTAATGAGATTTATTACAGCTTTTACATGATTTCTGGCAATTTTAAATTGACATGATTCCCTGTCTGACTCACTCCTTCTTCATTTCTGTAACATTCCCGGCCTTTCCTCTAACTTTCGCTCTGTTGAACACCACCTCTTCTCCTCTAAACCTCACCTTCTCTTTCTCTCTGAGACTCAGCTGTCTGAGACAACTGACAGCAAACCCTTTTCTGTATCCTCCTACTTTCTCTATTCTCATTTCAAAGCCAAAGGTTGCTGTTGCGTATATGTACGCAACGATCTATCTTGCTCTCGTGTTCCTGAACTTGATTCTTCTGAATTCTCTACTCTATGGCTTCGGCTCTCCTGTCATTCTCTGACTAACTATATCTGTGCTGTTTACTTATTTCCTAATTCTACTGCCTATCAAAAATTCTTTGACTATCTTACTTCTACAATGGAACACATTCTAACCATTTCTCCTTTCTCTGAAATCTCCATTCTAGGAGATTTCAATGTTCACCACCACCTTTGGCTCTCCTCTCCTTTCACTGATCCACATGGTGAACAAGCCTACATCTTTTCTATCCTTAATGACCTAGAGCAGCTTGTACAGCACCCTACCCGTGTCCCTGACCGCCTTGGAGAGAGTTCCAACATACTTGACCTTTTCCTAACAACTAATCCTTCTGCTTACACTGTTAATCTTTTCTCTCCGTTGGGCTCCTCCGATCATAACCTTATTACCTTAACCTGTCCTATCGCTCCGGTACATCCTGTGAACCCTCCAAAGAAACGCCTCCTGTGGCACTTTGGAGCTGCAGATTGGGAGGCCCTCAGGCAGTACTTCTTTGATTTTCCTTGGAATGATTATTGCTTCCATGGCCGGGAGCCGTCTGAATGTGCCTTGTGCATTACGGAGGTTATTCTCTCGGGCATGGAAGCATACATTCCTTTTTCATATCCTCTGACTAATGCAAGAAAGCCTTGATTTAATCATGCTTGTTCTACTGCTGTCCGCAACAAGGAGAGGGCCTTTAAAAGGTACCGGATCCAACCCACCCCTGAATCACATCTTTTTTATATTTCTGCCCGGAATCGTGCTAAGTCTGATCTTCTCTCTGGAAAAAATAATTTCATCCATGCTAAATGTTCCCAACTCTCCAACTCGAATTCTTCTCGCTCCTTTTGGCACCCTGCCAAAAACCTTTCTAACAACTTTACCTCATCATCCTTCCCTCCTCTTTTCTACTCTGATGGCTCTGTAGCTATTTCTTCTACTGATAAAGCAGATCTCTTCGCTCAGACTTTCTCCTTCAATTCTACCTTAGACGATTCCGGTGCTGTTCCTCCATTACTTCCCCCCTCTGACTTCCTCATGACTGGCATTAAAATTTCTTCAGCTGATGTATTTTCTGCCATTACTGGCCTCAATATTAACAAGGCTTTTGGGCCTGTTGGAGTTCCTCCTGTTGTCCTCAAAAACTGTGCTTCTGTGCTTACACCCTGTGTAGGTAAACTCTTTTGCCTTTGTCTGTCAACTTGTACCTTTCCTTCTTGCTGGAAGTTTGCTCTCATTCAGCCAGTCCCAAAGAAGGGTGACCATTCCCAGCCTTCTAACTATCGTCCAGTTGCTTTAACATCCTGTGTCTCAAAAGTTTTCGAATCAGTTCTTAACAGAAAAATTTTAAAGCATCTTTCCTGTCACATGCTACTTTCTGATCGTCAGTATGGGTTCCGTCAGGGACGCTCCACTGGCGATCTTCTCACCTACCTTTCAGACTCCTGGTCATCCTCCTTTCGGGACTTTGGCGAAAGCTTTGCCATTGCACTTGACATCTCAAAGGCTTTTGATCGAGTCTGGCATAAATCTTTAATTTCCAAACTGCCCTCCTACGGTTTCTATCCTTCTATCTATGCCTTCATCTTTAGCTTCCTTTCTGGTCGTTCTATAGCCGCTGTTGTAGACGGCCATCGTTCTTCTCCTAGACCTATCAACAGTGGTGTTCCTGAGGGCTCTGTCCTATCACTAACTCTCTTCCTTTTATTCATCAATGACCTTCTAAGCTGTACATCTAACCCTATCCACTCATATGTTGATGATTCCACCCTTCACCTTTCGATTCGATTTCCGCAACGTCCATCTTGGCAGTTACTTCAGCAAACAAGGGATGAGGCTATGGCACACCTAATGTCTGACTTGGCTCGTATCTCTGATTGGGGTAAAAATAATCTTGTTATTTTTAATGCATCAAAAACTCAGTTCTTACACTTATAAACCCGACAAAATCTTCCTCAGAATTACCCACTGATGTTTAATAATGTCCAGCTCAGTCCTGCATCATCCTTGAACATGCTTGGGGTTTCATTCTCTCGGGATTTGTCTTGGAAAGAACATATTACATCTCTTGTGAAATCTGCTTCCAAGAGATTAGGTGTGCTAAGCCGACTCCGAACTTTCTTTACCCCTGCACAGTTGTTGACCTTGTACACGGGTTTTATTCGCCTGTGTATGGAGTACAACTCTCGTGTGGGGAGGGTCCCCACATGCAGCTCTTCTCAATAGGGTGGAGTCAAAGGCTTTTCGTCTCACTAACTCTCCTCCTCTTATTGATTCCCTTCAATCTTTGTCTCTTCGCCACACTGTTGCTTCTTTATCTCTCTTCTATCGCCACTTCAATGGTCACTGTTCCTCTAAACTGTCTGCTTGCATCCCTCCACCTTTACAACGGGCACGTAGTACCCGTCTAACAACAAACTCTCATCCCTTTCCTGTCCAACTCTCTAATGGAAGAGTTAACCGTTACTCCCAGTCCTTCATTTATGCAACTGGTCAACTGTGGAACTGTCTTCCTCTGTCTGTATTCCCTACTTCATATGATCTCCAGTCTTTCAAACGCAGTGTGTCCAGGCATCTCAAAATGAATTTATCTTGAATTTGGCTCTCTTTTGTATTGTTTTTACTTTTTCTTGGGAGGAACAGTATGCGGGCCCTGGGCTTTGGTTCCTTCTTCCTTGCATTTAAAAAAGAAAAAAAAAAGAAAAAAAATGTTTTTGATTTTAAGTATGAATTAAATGCTAATGACTTTGGGCCATTGCTCTGGCACAGTTGCTATCAAACCATTTTGGAGAGAGTGATCTTTTAGTGAATTGTTGACTTGGTATGAATAAATCCATACCAGTTGGTATTAAGTTATTAATTTGGGACTGGCTAGAATTGACATCACTACTGTCTTACTCTTCAGAACTTGGGTGTCAGATGGATTATACAGTTATGAAATGTAATCCTTGTCATTAACTTTTGATCATTTATAAATGGGAACTCTCCCTCAGTTTGTCTCAACATGCTATGCACTAGGGAGCTCAGGGAGACTGACGCTCGGTGACGTGATGTCACAGACAAATGAATGTTTTGATTGGCCACTACACCTCTTCAGGCCAATGCTTGTTCGTATTGGCTGCAGCACCTATCCCAGGACTTCCCAGAATGAATCCCCCACCCTCCCACCCCCCTTCTGCACATGCAAATTTGTACTAAATTATTTTTTTTCGATATTTTTATTGTCTTCTGTATTAAAGGTGATTATTACTAAAAAAAAACATTTGTTGGACATGAGGCCTCTGTATTACAGTAATATGCCAACAGTATTGTATTGTATTGTGTTAGCAGATATTTCTATTTTAATCTAATATATACTGTATATAAATGGTGCCACGTTTCCTCCTGAGCGATCCTAATATTGGGATTGGCCATGGTATAGTTGATGTTCTTTGTGGACTGGAAACTTAATCAAGTGCCAAAACCAGCTATTTACAGTACTTCTCAACAGTATGATATTTAGGGTGGCAAATCAGGTGAAGAGGGATAATAGGGATAATGTAGGTGAGCAGTGTGTGAAGAATGATGAAGGAAGGGTAGTGGTGAACAGTGGGAATATTAAAGATGCATGGAGAGAGCATTATAGCCAGTTGTTCAATGAGGAGTTTGACTGGGACAGGGAAGGTTTGGAGCCAACAGATCCACTGTTTGGTCCTTGGCCTTTGATTGACGCTGCTGCTGTGAGTGAGGCAATAGGCAGGATGCAGGTGGGGAGGGCAACAGGTGTGTCTGGGTTGACTGCCGAAATGTTGACGGCCTCAGGAGATATTGGGGTGAGGTTAGTCACTGGCCTGATAAATATGATTATATATGAGTGTGTTGTTCCAGATTGGCTGAAGAGTGTAATTGTAAATGTATACAAAGGGAAGGGTGATGCCCTGGAAAGAGGAAATTATAGAGGTTTAAAGCTCTTAGATCAGCTAATGAAAGTAATGGAGAGAGTTCTAGAAGGTATGATTAGAGAAAGAGTGAATATTGATGTGATGCAGTTTGGGTTTATGCCAGGCAGGGGGACCACTGATGCCATATTGTTCGACAGCTTCAGAAAAAATTTATTGGAAAGAAAAGGGAACTGTTTTATGTTTTTGTTGATTTGGAAAAGGCCTTTGACAGAGTCCCTAGAGAGGTGGTGAAGTGGGTAATGAGAAAGCATGGGTTGGAAGATTGGCTGGTTGGAGTGGTCATGGCCATGTATGTGGGGGTGCTCCCACCCAGGTAAGAGTGAATGGAGATTTGAGTGATGAGTTTTCCGTGAATGTTGGTATGCATCAGGGGTCAGTTTTGAGTCCCTTGTTGTTTATCATGGTACTTGAAGCCCTCTCACATGACTTCAGAGATGGACTTCCGTGGGAGATGTTGTATGCTGATGAATTGGTGTTGATTGCAGAGAATGAAAAGGAGGCGGAGGAAAGATTTAGGAAGTGGAGAGATGGTATCGGGCACAAGGGCTTAAGGGTAGATGCAGGTAAATCAAAAGTGATGATACCTAGGGTTTGTGGCAATATTGACAAAGAAGAGGGAGAATGGCCATGTGCAATTTGCCACAAAGGTGTGGGAAGTAATTCCATCTTGTGCAGTTTGGATAAATGGGTGCACAAGAGATGTTGTGGTATTAGAGGTAGGCTGCGAGATAATGCTGATTTTATGTGTGCGGCTTGTTGGGAGAGCAGGTGGAGATTGTTATGCGTGAAAGGATTGAACTTGCTGGTGAGTCTCTAGAGTGTGTGGAAGAGTTTTGTTATTTGGGAGACATGTTATGTGCTGGAGGTGGGGCTGGAGCTAGCTTGGTTGCTAGGGTGAGAAGTGGTTGGAAGAAGTTCAGGGAGCTGTTGCCTCTCCTGTCATTGAAAGGACTCTCCCTACATGCTAAGGGGTCTTTGTATGCAGCATGTGTTAAGAGTGCGATGCTGTATGGTAGTGAGACCTGGGCAGTAAAGGAAGAGGATATTCGCAGGCTCAAGCGTATGGAAATGACAATGATTGGGTGGATGTGCAGTGGGTCCTTCGTTCAAGGCCTGGGGGGGCTGGGTTTACGATCGAAGAGTTGAGAGGTAGGATGGGACTGGAGTGTATTGGTGTTGTGATGAGGAGAAGTAGACTGAGATGATTTTGGCTTGTGGAGAGGATGGGGAATGATAATTGGGTGCAGAATGTGAGAAGTGTTATTATTGGGGGAGGGGTTGTGAGGGGTAGACTGATGAAGACATGGGGCGAGGTCATTAAGCGTGACCTCAGGGTTAAGGGACTGAACAGGGATGCTGCCATAGATCGAGCAGCATGGAGAGCCGTCATTGGGTGACCAAGGCCGACGCATGCAAGCATGTTGGAGCCTTCAAAAATGAAAACGAAAAGATAATAAAATTTGTAACAGTGTGAGGGTCTCATCTTAGTAGTTGACTCTCTTGTACAGTCACTTGGAAGGATCATCAAGTTACTGCTCGTGGCCAAGTGTATCTGACCCAGGAGTGTTAACTGTGAAGCCAATTACCAAGCATGCCTCCACATTTCACTATCATGGTAGTACCTCCTAGGGTTGATGGTAGCCACCCATCTTCTGCCTTTCACAGATATTTCAGACCAACTAATATTAATGCATTTCTTTTGAACAGTGTCTTGTGTTCAGTCAGCATTTTGTATTCCTAAGCTTTATTTCTGTATATGATCAGGATGTGACTGGTAGTGGAGATGGAAGTGAGTTTGGTGTGGCATTTGTTGACACAAGCACAGCACAGTTCTACGTGGGCCAGTTTATGGATGACCGCCACCTGTCTCGTCTCCGCACTCTCTTTTCCCACTACCCTGTTGCACAGGTATGTTATTTTTTTTCCTGAAGCTCATGGGCTGCATATGAAATTTGATTTACAGTTGGCCCTCAACATTTGGAGCTTTGACAAGTATTCAGGTTCATTTAATCATGGCAGATCTGTGATTCAGCTGGGCAGCCTCCCCAAACACCTGAGAAGCTCTCCAGAAAGGGCTCAACATGCACACAATCAGCATGGCTTTTCCCGTGACCTTTAGTTTCTGCCCTGCAGAGTCTTCCCTCATACTCAGCATTTAAGCTTTCCGTGCCTCAACCAAGCAGTTACCACTGTCATGTTTTCTTGCCTCGGACTTGGGTCTACTTTTTTGTGCGTGTGTGCCTGTGATATTGTGATCTGTGTTATGTGTCTTATGAGAGCAGCTGAGTCTAGTGCTGGTAACACCCTTGTGCACCAGATAATTTCTTTGGAGGAAAAAGTTATAGGTGTTTGATAAGTGTGCAGAGGAGTTGCATGTTGTAGTTGGCAGCATGTTTCATATTAATGAGAGCACTGTAGGTTCTGTCCAGAAGAATGGGGAGGCAGTTTGTGATGCTTTCCATGCTAGTGCCCTGCAGAATGCTGAAGTCGTATTATAGGCATATAGTAAGGCCTTATTGAAATTGAGAAATTTGCTTTACTTATGGATGGATAACCAAAATGGAATTGTTGTCAACTTGCTAATTGTATAGGGAAAATCAAAGGCACTTTATGACAGCTTCAAGACAACAGCTCCAGAAAAAAGGCATTCCTAGCACCAGCACAACCTCAAACTCTGCCCCCAGCCCCCCTTCACTGCCAGTGAGGGCTGGTTTAGCAAGTTCAAGTGGTGCATCTCCCTATACAGTGAGCAGATGACCAGGAAGGCAGCATCCACCAGCCATAAGGGAGCAGTGCAGTTCCCTTAGCAGATGACAGATGAAAGGAGAAGGGGTGTCTGCCAGAGCAGGTAACAGAAGGATGTAGGGCTGCAAGCAAACCCCTTTCTGTATCGTCCTCCTTTTTCTAGACTTATTTCGAAGTTGAAGGTGACTGTTGTGTATATATATGCACAAGATATCTTGCTGTCGTGTTCCTGAACTTGAATCAATAAGTATCCTACCATATACTTTTCCTATTACACTGAGAAGGCAAATGCCCCTATGATTACCACACACTGCTTTTTCCCCTTTTCCTTTGTACAGAGGAATAATTATACCTGACTTCCAATCCTCCGGGACTCTACCCTCCTCCCATGCCAATCTGCACACCTTCTACATCCATTCCATTACTATCTCTCCCCCATGCTTCAGCATTTCACCACACACTCCATCAATTCCTGGGGCTTTCCCCATTTTAACTTTCTTCATTGCTTCCACCACTTCCATCCTGGTAATTTCTTCCTCTCTTCTCACAACCCTCCTTCTCCCTGCCATTCCCCAGCCACTTATACTTGCATTACTTTCATTCTCTGTGTTCAACAGTTCATTAAAATGTTCTCTCCATCTCTTTACTCTTTCTCCCTTCTCCACTATTAATCTACCATTTTTATCTTTCACGCCCCCATTGACTTCGTTGGCACCCTGTCTAGTTCTCTTTACCTCCTTCCAGAACATTTTCTTACATTCCCTCAACTTTACACTCAAACTCCTTCCAAATTCCTCATCACTCTCTTCTTACTCTCTCTTACTAATCTTTTCACCTCTCTCCTCCTCACTACATATAACTCTCTCGTCCGTCTCTCAGCTTCTTCGTCACCCCTGTTCCTCATCCACTCATTATATGCTTTCTTCTTTTGTGCCACAGCCTCTCTCACCTCTTCAGTCCACCATGCTGTTCCCTGAACCCCCTTTCGTCTTCTCTTCACCCCACACACCACCTCACATGCTGCACAGATTTCTTCTGTGAATACCTTGCACACACCTTCCACGTCCCCCATCTGCTCCAATCTATATTTACCCAATCGCTCCTCCACTTCCCTTTTATATTCAGCCTTTATTCCATCCTCTTGTAACTTTTCTACCCTCCTTGTAACAAATACTTCCTCCTGTCCTTCCCTTCTTCTCTTCCTCCATCTTGTTTGGATTCTGATTCTGGCCACCACCAAGTGGTGGTCAGAAAGTCCACTCCCCCAACCTCTATATACTCTTGCATCCGTTACACATCTTCTCATCCTTTCATCCACACACACACAGTCAATCATTACCTTCCGTTCATTCATTCCATCGTCCTCTCTTCTCACAACTCGCCATGTATACCTATGGATCATTTTGTGCCTGAAGAGGGTATTAGCTACCTCCAATCCCCTCCCAGCACAAATGTCCACTAAAGCACTGCTATTCTCATCCATCTCTGCAGGCACACCCCACTCACCAACCACTCCATCCACCTTCTCATTCCCTACTTTTCCATTCATATCTCCAATCAGAAACACTCTGTCATTCCTTTCAAACTTTTCCAAGCAGGCTTCCACATTCGTCCAAAACTCTTCTCTCACTCTACTTACACGATCTTGCGTTGGTGCATACACGCACACAATTGCCCACATTTGTAGTCCAACTTTCACTCTTACCCACACAATCCTTGACCCAACTGATCCATACTCTCTTACATTCTCCTTCCACCTGTTGCTCACAACAATACACACTCCCTCTTTCGCCCTCTCATTCTCACCCACTCCCGCACATACAGTATACCCCATCCATATTCCCATTCTCTCACACTCGCACCTCGCCATTTAGTTTCAGTTATTCCACATATATCCACTTTCGTACTCTCAAGCACCTGTATAATCTCTCCCTCTTTCACCTCATCATTCATACTCCTTACATTCCAAGTCGCGATCTATTCCAATCGCTCCTCCACTTCCCTTTTATATTCAACCTTTATTCCATCCTCTTGTACGATTAGTAAATAGTAATTTCTGTTCAGGAGTGTCCCCTTTGTATCCCTGTATACCCAGGGGTGACGGGAGGGGGTGGCGAGACGAGCTTCACCCCCATCTACCCCAGCTCCCAACCCTCCCCCATACCCCTATCCCACCCAGCCCCTCACTCGTCATTCTTAACTGGCAGTTACATCTTAAGCTAATACTCAGTCACATTACTAATACACGAACAAAACACTAGGATATTTAAAAATATGACTATGAACACTGCAGCAAAAAATTAATGCATTATAACGTTGACAGTAAAACAAAAACGTTGACAGCAGCAATACCAAGCCTCATGCGTTGGGTGCTGGTGTTCGCTTGTGTGTGTGTGTGTGTGTGTGTGTGTGTGTGTGTGTGTGTGTGTGTGTGTGTGTGTGTGTGTGTGTGTGTGTTCTTGCCTGATTGTTCTTATCTAATTGTATCTTTACAGGAGAGTGAAAGACTGCTGAGGAGAATGTATGAGAGTTAGGTGGAGGTGGCGAGAGGGAGGGGGAGGCCGAGGATGAGATGGAGGGATGGAGTGGAGAGGTATATGAGAGAGGGGGGTGTGAGTTGGGAGCGTGGTAGTGAAATGGTGGGGGACAGAGTGACATGGAGGCGATTTGTTTGTGGCCACCCCGTGCGGGATTGAGGCGTCTGGCAATAGATAGATAGATAGATCTTTACAGGAATGAGTCAAACTCGTATTGTCCCGTGTCTTCCATTTTTATCATAACATCTCCTTAAATTTATGAATTGACACTATTTCATTCAGTAGTCTCTGTCTGTCTGTCTGTCTGTGCATGTTTTTGTTTGTTTATTTGTGTGTTCTTACCTTACCTAATTGTTGTTACCTATTTGTATCTTTACAGGAATGAGTCAAGCTCGTTCTGTCCCATAAAACCATTTTCATCATACATCTTAAATTTATGAATTGTTTTGGGACACACTATTTCGTTCGGTTGTGCATTCCACTGAGCAATTGCCCTATTTGGGAAGCTAAATTTCCTTACGTCTGTTATCAACTTTGCTTCTATGCAGTTTTTTGCAGTGTCCTCTTGCTAATGCTTCCCCATAGGTTATATATTCATTTATGCCTATTTTCTCCTTCCCTGATATGCATTTATATAACATAATCATGTCTCCTCTTTTCCTTCTCTCCTATAGTGTTAGCAGATTCAGTTTTTCTAGTCCTTATTCGTAGCTTATATCCATTAAGCTTGGTACCCATCTTGCAGCAGCCCTTTGTGTGTGTGTGTGTGTGTGTCCACAGTAGTGCACCCAACACTTGAGGCCTGAGGTGGCCTTTGTTAACGTTTTTGTTTTACTGTCACCGTCATAATGCATTAATTTACTGCTGCAGCCTGTTGATAGTTATATTCTTTTAACATATCCTAGTGTTCTATGTATTAGTGGTGGGACCAAGAGTGTTAAGCATGAAATCAGCTTGAGATGTAGCTACCAGTTAAGAATGATGGGTGGGGTCGGGGATGGTAGTGTTATGGGGGAGGGTTGTGAGATGTGGGTGGAGCTCATTTTGTCTCCCCCTCTCCTTTTCCCTGGTTATACAGGGGTAAGAAAGGGGTGCCCCTGGACAGAAATTAGTGATCGTGAGTGTACATCTTCTTTCATTTCTAACTACATACAGTATTTCTCTTTACAGGTACAAAAATAAATGATACTGTAGTTGAACATAAAAAATTACTGCAACACAGTACTGTACTGTACTGCACAGTACATTATGAAGCAAGTTGTAATATAATAGGTCCATAGGAAATGGGGTATTGTGAGGTAAACTAGTCTGCGATAGCGTCGCTGCACCTCTTCTTCGATACCATCGTATTTCTTTTGGTATTTTTCAAGTCTTAGGCTACTTTTCCATCATTTTCAAGCAGCGAACTTTTTCAAGCAATGGACACTCGTCCCCCCCTATTAATACGTTGATTGGAGGGTCGACTGTATATTGTTTGTGTACTGTGGTGGTGGTTTCTTTGTTGTGTCCAAATGTTGTATGGGCAAGTGACCTCAAGGCATTGAGTCTTGGTGATAATTTATATTTAATGTTTGTGATATGCTGTTTAAATGTCATTGATGTATTTGTATGTTACACCAAAGATTTTGTGTGTGTGTGTGTTTGTGTGTGGTAGGGGAATGTTGTTTATGATGAGGTGTGGAATGTGACGCTGTCCATTTTGTGAGAAGGGTAACTGTAGATTTGGCTGGGGCTATTTTGAGCCTGTTTGTGGTGAACCATTTCTGTACAGTAAGTGCTCATTTTTCGCTGTTTTGATGTTCCGCCAAAACGTCGCAAAACGTGAAATGTCGAAGTGTGAAGTTAAGAATCAGTGGGAAAAATAGATGGCCATTCCAGTGGGACAGCTACCTACCCTATCAAAGTACTGTAACACCAAACAGGCCCTACCAAAAATTAAATATGGAGTGTTTACTAGTTGCTTATACAGTAATCTCTCTACTATCCGGACGTCCACTATCCGGATACATCACTATTCGAACATCATAGGCTGTCCAAACCCTAAAATGCCTCAAAATTCGAAAAAAATCAGAAAAAAATCCGATTTTTTCCGACCGCGTCAGTTTGAATTTCCCACTCGCACGGATTAGCTCCCTTCCCGCCAAATCACCCTCCTACTAGTTTTGTCTCAACTCCTGTGAACAGTGGATGGCTGTCCAATCGTTTGCGGTATTTTCGTTCTTGTTTAAATAATCAAAAGTCACAGTGCTAAGGATTAAGTGTAGTTAAACACTGGATTACTGGACATGCTTC
The DNA here is from genome assembly GCA_018397915.1 of Birgus latro. Lineage (NCBI taxonomy): Eukaryota > Metazoa > Arthropoda > Malacostraca > Decapoda > Coenobitidae > Birgus > Birgus latro. The sequence continues at coordinate 23,858 of JAGKTI010009107.1, forward strand.
AAGAGCAATTTTGACCACTGTAAAAACCTTAGAGATGGGGGTAAACAACAATCATGGACTGTAAGTAAACATTGTCAACTGCTAAATATTTTCCATTATCACTTCTAAATCCTCATTCTCTGGTTACATTTTATTTACTTCATGCTTTGTGTTCCATATTTGAGTGCACAGGCTGTGAAAGAGATGATTTTCTCAGTGATTACCATGTCTCTTACATTCACTATCTAGTCAACTGGTGAACATTTTCGCCCCACACACCTCTAAATCATAATTTTTCTGGGTACATTTTATTTACTTCATGCTTTGTGTCTCATATTTGAGTGCACAGGCTGTGAAAAGTACCAGTCCCCTGTCTGTGTCAGGGTTGTTGAAATGCCAGGCCATTGCCTTGGCATTGAGATCACCACTCAGGATGATGCTGGGTATGTTAGTGATGTGGTGTATTTGTGGAGAGTAATTGTGTGGTACTGTGGGGGACGATTGGGGGGGAATGTATATGTTGGCAATTGTTATGTGTGATTTGTTACCAGTACATATTTTAATTGATTTTATTTCTGTTGTGGTGTCATGTGACGGAAGAAGTGACTTTGTGAATGCGCTAGTATCTGAGAAGTTGATGGATTTGTGTACCAGGGTGATGAGTCCACTGCCACCGCCGTCGGCCAAGTCTTGTCTAGTGGTGGTGAAATTATGAAATGTAGGTGTTTTTTGTGCTCTGTTTGGTTTTGTTTCTTATAAGATGGCAGTGTGTGTGTTTTGTTGTTTGATGAATTGTGTGAGTTCTTGTTTTTTGGTGTTTATGCCGTCTCTGTTTATTTGAAGAATGTTTATGTTGTATGTACAATGTGTGTTGGGTGCTGAAGCACGGGGGGGAGGTGGGAGTGTGGGTGGAGGGGAAGGGGTAGGAGAAGGTTGTGATGGAGGTAAGGGTTGGGGTAGATTAGACTTGGGTGGAATAGGAGGGGTTGGGGGATTGGATGGTGTGGGAAGGATCTGTGGGTTAAGCTGAGGAGGTGTGGAAGAAGTAGGAATGGTGGGTGGGGGAAGGAGTATAAGGAGCAGGTCCAGGTGTTTGTGTAATGTTTTCTGGATGCAAGTTTTGTGGAGGTGTAATGGGTCCAGTTCTTAAAGGATTGCACTGAACTGATTCCTTTTTCTGTCGGCTCGATGTGATGGGTTTTGAGCATGTTGGACATACGTATTTGTTGGTGGGTCCTGGATTGCTCTCAATGTCCCTGGGTAGAAGAAGTCGTCAAGAATGACCACCGTGGAGTCATTTCTCGGTGTAGAGAAAACGGTGTTGTTGTGTGTTTTGTGTGGAGAGATATGGTACTTGCCCGAGCGGCAGAAACCACTCGCAGGTTCTCAGGCCCCTTGAGGGGCCTGGGGGGTTTTGTGGTAGTTGGCTACCATGTCTGAGCCGGATGATATCTCGCTGCTGGAAATTGCATAGAACTGCCAGTTGCTTTCTGTTTTGGCACCAGATATTGCATAATCTCACCGGATATTGCTTTAAGAGAGCTGAGCAAAAATCGCTGGGTATTACATTGGGCCAGTATTGTGATGATGGATAATTGAGTTTACTGTAACGTGCTTGCTTTGGTCATGAAAGGCTGCATATTATTTTCTTCTCCAACACTTGGCCCTCCAATCTCCCTCCCCCACACTCATAAACTGCACTGTCTGGGTTTGGTTGAGGACAAAATAGAAGAGTAATGGATAGTGATGATGGACGCATGTTTGGGCCAGATCACGAAGGAAATGTGGACTAGAAGATGTAGTTTGTGGCAGGAGCAAGAGTAACGTTGGTGTTGGTGGTGGAGTAAACATTGTGTGTGGCATAGAAGCAGTGGATGGAGTTATGAAAGTATTCTTTGTGATTATGATGATGATATCAGTATTCTTTCTATGGAATATTGTGAAGTACAAAGTTATTGTTGGAGAAAAGTATGAAAACTTCAAGTACTGTTGCAGTGATGTGATATTGTCATATATAGCTTAATGAAAATGATAATGAAGAATCCAATATCCATTCTGGTATTGTCTCAGAAGGAGCCTAAAGACCTGGGGGCTAAGCTACTCAGTCCAGACACTGAGTTGGAGAATGACCAGCTAATTATTACTTAGTGGCATAATGCAGTCATTAAACCTCAGCCACCTTTAAAAATTAGACCCTAATGGGCCACATTTGTTTGAAGTGCTGTAGCTCACGAGACCACAAGGTGTCCAAAATTTGTAGGAAGGCAACGGGAATATTCCAGTACGCTGTACACAGCACAGAGGTCCACTTTTGATCTCGCAGCATACATCAGAAAAGTCTCATTAAAGGGGAATTAACCAAGTCCTCTAGGGAAGATATTGAAGAATACGTAATAATGAGGGGAAATAAAAATATTTTTAGAACTTACGCTCTTCATGGGGCAACACAGGATTGGATGATGGAAGGATGGATTCAGAACTTGGTGATTACTTTGTGTCTGCGATATTCTAGGTACATTATACTATGTATATATGATAAATAATACTCATCTACATTTGAGTGAAAGTGTCAGTAATGCTCGGTATATGAAAAAATACCGCAGGAATTACACTGTAAGCACCTCTGTGAGTTTCAAGGTATGTTTTACAGTAATCCCTCAATTATCTGGATGTCCCGTATCCGGACATGCTTTGTATCCAAACGTAAGGCCGTGGCTTTGTAATGTCAGTATTCAAAATCTTTGTCCTTCTCCGATGTCCTTCTCCGAACATAAAATTTCTGATGTGGCCATTTGGACGGCCTACAGATTAAAACAGTTGGTTAGATGGCTGGCCGGCCTCTCTGGCCGCATGTGGGTATTAGGCCCTGACCCACCAGTTGTGCAAAAATGGCCGTCCGCCTCGTCACCGAATGGTCAAAGTAGCCTGGCCGGCCAGCTGGCCTCTCAGGCCGTGCATGGGTAATAGACCCTAACCCACTAGCTGAGGAAAAATGGCCATCTGCCTCCTCACCAAATGGTCGAAGTTGCCTGGCCAGCCTCTCTGGCTGCACGCGGGTACATAATAGACTTTAACCTACCAGCTGAGCAAAAATGGCCGTCCTCCTCATCACTCAACAGTCAAAGTCGCCTGGCCAGCCGGCTGGCCTCTTGGCCCGCGCCTGTGTAATAGACCCTAACCCACCAGGTAAGGAGAAATGGCCATCTGCCTCCTCACCGAACAGTCAGAGTCACCTGGTCGGCCTCTTTGTCCGCATTCGTAGGTAATAGACCCTAACCCACCAGCAGAGCAAAAATGTCTGTCTGCCTCTCTACCGAATGGTCAAAGTTGCCTGGCCTGTTGGTTCAGTGGTGGGGATTGCATGTCCTCACTCATTGCCCAGCTCCAATGGGTGGAGGAGTAGGAGGAGTTTTCTGATGTTGTTAAGTGATTACTGTACATTAGCCACTAGACCACATGGGATTACTGTACACCAGCTACTGTATAAGCTAGCGGGTTACGATGCCTGTCTACTGTTTACTGGGTAGTAAGTACTGTACAGTACTGGAGGTATAAAATTTTGGGGGCAACTTTCATCTTCTTTATTGATTTATTGGTGGATTTTTGTTGTTTATGCATTGTTTTCTTAGTTTCTAGCATTTTATCAGATATTTTCATGTGTGTTTTGATGTCTAAATAACTGAAAGACAAAAGAACACTGCCAAACTTAGGAGGGGTACTGTACATATAAATAGTATGAATAGTATTTTTCTGTATCCGGACATCATCTGTGTCTGAACGTACTGGTGGCTGTATTACGTTGGATAATTGAGGAATTAATGTATATATTAATAATACTCATCAACATATGAGTGAAAGCATTGATAATGCTTATCACCTAAAAGAAATAACCCTAAAAATTTACATGTTCCACTTGAATCAATATCACTTGAAAATGTTGTATGAAGTTGTTCTTGTTGCTTCAGTCATTGTTATCCCTTGCTAAGCAGCAGACCTCACATGAGGCACAGTAAAGGTCTGAACAGACCAAACTGTGAGCCTCATATGAGTGTGCAATTTATATTGGTTATAAAACAATTACTCAGGGAAATAAACAATTTAACAAAGAATCAGCGTAGCAGGGGTTGAATATTGATTACGCAGTCATAGTATCAACCCCTGGCCAGCCCTAGACATGCAGTGCACATCACTGGCAAAAGTGCTTCCAGCTAGCAGAAGAAGGATGCCTTCATGCAGTGGCACCAGTGTAGTCAAGCATCCCTGCAAGCATCGCTCAGTCCCCTCCCTATCCCTCAAAAAGAGGATGGCAGACTACAGGAGGATGACCAATCTGTAGTTCATTGGATTGACATTCAGATGAACCTGGGACAGCAGCAGCTAGTCAGCTTTTCTTCAGTTTTTCCACACCCATACACTGTTCAGTGGAGGTAGAGGACAGCATTTGCTTATTCTGTGTGATTTGTTTGACCATTTTGGAAGAGAAAAAGTTGTTTGTGAGTGTTGTACTCCCCCACGCCCCAAAAAAAAAGAGAGAGGGAGAGAAATTTGGAGGTAGGTAAATGGCATCCAGCCCTTGGTGTCCAGGAGTTCATGAACCTCATGCAGGTAATAGTCAATAATAGAAGCATTTTTCTTCTTTGCTTATGTCACAGATCCTTGTGGAGCGGGGGAAATTGAGCCTGAAGACCCAGAGTTTGGTGACTGCAACAGTTCCCCTGGGATTGATAGAGACACTGGCGCCAGAGATGGAGTTCTGGGATTCAACCAAGACAATTTCCTTCCTTGCTGATGGGCCTTACTTCCACAGTGAAGAACAGGAGGGGGAGAAAATGGAGGAAGGAGATGAAAAGATGACATATAAGTCAGGTTTACAGTGGCCAGAGGAAATGAAGTCAATGCTTGATGATGGTGAGTTTAAGCAAGTAGAAAAAAGATTAACCCCTTCTTCCTGTCTGTGACAGGAAGAAGGGGTTAATCTTTTTTCCTTGCTGCCAGACAGTTCAATTCAGGTTAACAGAGACTTGTATATTAAGGGGTTCATTTAATGTATAGTATAATTAACCAGTTAAACAACCACACTTCTCTTGTAAGCAGAATAAAATAATCATTTGCTAGTAAGAAACCCTGTGATGTCCCTGAGTTGAAGGGGTTAAGGAGCAAGTTTGATCAAGAAATAGGTGCAGAGGTAGTACTGTTGTAGGTAGGCGAGGTGAAGGATGTAGCAGGAAATGACAGAAAAGTAATAAGAAGGTGCAATTAAGAAAAGGGTAATATTGAGGGAAGGTAAGGAAGGTGTGTAAAAAATAGGAGGAGTGGGAGGAAAGGGAAGGAGTTGTTTGAGAAATATGAATTTTGGTGGGCATAGTAGTGGAATCATTACAAGATAGGATTGGAGTAAGAGACTCAAGACTGACAGGTACCTTTGCTATAGTGAATTGGTAATGTAAGAATGATTCCCACACCATTTTTGTTTGACCAGGTGAGAACAGTGTAATGGCAAGCTTCATAATAAAGCTCTCTGTTTGTTGGTGAAGGAGGGGTGTAGTGTTTAACCCGTGGAGAGCGACCAATGGTTTTTTATGTACCTGGTGCCAAGCGACGACTTGGGTTTTTCAAGAATTCTCCCCCAGTATCCCTGCTTGTCGTAAGAGGCGACTAAAAGGGTTGGTGGTGGGTTAATGCCCCACCCCGTAAAAACAACTAACTTGTAGGAGGAGGCTGCAGCACGGGCCGAACAGGGTAGTACTCCCGAGGGGAATGGAATGCTGGTGATAGGGAGAGCTGGAGCTCCTTTCACTAGCTACCTAATCATCCTCCTTTGCTGACCTTTTCAGTGTGACAGTAACATGGAGAGTAGACCAGCATACTCTCCCAAACATTTCCTCTAACTATCATATGCACTACACCACAGGCACTTTACATATCACACAACGTACCCCACTACGTTACAGGGGTTGACGCCAGCAAGGGCGTGCGGCCAGAAAACTTTGCCCCCGCTACCTAGTGGTGGACTTTCGGGGGGAGGCTTGACAGGGGTTCCGCCGGCATAGATCACAGGTCCGGGGCGAGATGGGGCTCGAACCTGTGCTAGAGGGTACAGGGCATTGCGGTTCCCAGGCTGCCGCTTCCGCTCAATAGAGAGGGGCCCGAACCTGGGAGTAGCGCCCCAGGAGGCTGCCCTATCAGTGGGTGTATAATGGCGGGGCAGTTGCAGTGCCAAGGCGTGCTTGGAGGGTGTCCCTGCAGGTTTCCTGGCAGGGTGCCCCGAGGCCACTACCACAGCCACTAGTAAGCTGGTGGGCTAGGGATCCCAGATCCATTGCCTGGACCTGGGACTGTGCAATGGGTTGGGCCTTTGGAATGTTTACCCCCCTTTATCTTACCGACTATGACCAAGTACAAATACATACATCAAAGCAAGCCTGAGGACAGCAAATCACCCAGGGGGTTTAGGGTGGGCTCGTGGAATGTGGGAAGTTTGAGGGGAAGAGCGGGGGAAGTTGTTGAGGCATTTAGTAGGAGGTGGGTGGATGTGGCTTGTTTGCAGGAAGTCCGGTACAGGGGTGGATCAGCCAGAAAGATTGCTGGGAAGGATTGCTACTATAAGCTGTTTAGGCAGGGGAGAACTGACGGATATGGGGGTGTGTTGTGGGTGTGTTGGTTGCGGAGAAATGGGTGGAGTATATTATGAATGTCATGAGAGTAAGTGATAGGATAATAGTAGTGAAAATTTTGATTGGATGGGTGATGATTTCAGTTATATCAGCATATGCTCCACAGATGGGATTGGATGACTCAGAGAAGGATAGATTTTGGGATGATTTAATACGTGTAGTGGGTGGTATGGGTGATGATGAGGTAGTGGTTCTGGGAGGGGATTTAAATGGTCATGTTGGTGAAGCAGCTCAAGGTTATGAAGGAGTCCATGGAGGATGTGCATATGGTGTGAGGAATGCGGAAGGGGAAAGAATACTCGAGTTTGGGGAGGCTATGGACATGATTGTGTGCAACACACATTTTAGAAAAAGAGTGAGTAGATTGATTACGTATGAGTCTGGGGGAAATAGTAGTCAGATAGATTATTTTCTGGTCAGGAGGGTTGATAGGAGATTAGTGAGAGATGTTAAAGTTATAGGAAGCGAGGAATGTGTGCAGCAGCACAAACTGTTGATTTGTGACATGGTGCTTAAGGAACGAATGATGAGAAGGAGGACATATGTACCTAGGAGGAAAATATGGAAGCTGGGAAACCAATCAGTAAGGGATGCCTTTTATAGTGAGATGAGGAGAGTGGTGGCTGAACAGGAAGCCGTAGATAGAGATGTTAATGAACAGTATAGAGCCCTTAAGAACAACCTCTTGAGAGTTACCGATGCAGTATGCGGTTGGACAAGAGGCCCACCAAGACATAAAGTAACTTGGTGGTGGGATGAGGGTGTAGAAGCTGCAGTTAAGGAGAAAAGAAGGATTTTTCGGGAATGGAAGATGGGTGGTAACAGGGAGGAGTACTTGGCTGCCAAGCGCAGGGCTAGAGGAGAGGTATACAGGGCGAAGTCTGAGTCACAGAGACTTTTACTTGATAATCTAAATCATGAAAGAAGGAAAAATATGGTTTTTAGGGTGGCAAATCAGGTGAAGAGGGATAATCGGGACATTGTAGGCGAGCAGTGTGTGAAGAATGATGAAGGAAGGGTAGTGGTGAACAGTGAGGATATTAAAGATGCATGGAGAGAGCATTATAGCCGGTTGTTGAATGAGGAGTTTGATTGGGATAGGGAAGGTTTGGAGCCAGCTGATCCGGTGTTTGGGCCTTGGCCTTTGATTGACGCTGCTACTGTGAGTGAGGCAATAGGCAGGATGCGGGTGGGGAAGGCGGCAGGTGTGTCTGGGTTGACTGCTGAAATGTTGAAGGCCTCAGAAGATATTGGGGTGAGGTTAGTCACTGACCTGATAAATATGATTATAT